>JAJIYU010018999.1:0-10975 GCA_030144865.1 Tinospora cordifolia
AATATCAGATTAAACCATTGATGCAACATACACAAAACATGCATCATTAAATATTTATTCATGGCACAATTCATGTATAACATGCATCAATATTCTTAATTTCTAAACATGTATGACATGTATATTCATGGCACATCAAATAAATAAGGCAGGTATATTAAAACATATATTCAATCAATCATCTTGAAAACATCATCACACATGCAAGACTTATTCAAATTAAAATAAAGAAGTAGAAGTTAGAAGTCACTTCCACCTTAATTGCGTCTCTTCTGCACACCTCTGAAATCCGACAGAGTTCCGTTACTTCAAGGCTTCCAAACACTCAAGAACTCTTAAGAACACTCAAGAACAGTTCAAGATTACTCAAGAATTGAGGGGATTGCCAGAAAGAAGGCTTAGAGAACAAGATGACAATTCAACTCTTGTTTCTTGGGATGAGATGAATGGTGAGCATGGGGGGTGTTTATATAGAGTTCAAAAGCGTAGAGAATGGCAAGTTTGGGGAGTAATCTTGTGGGAAACTTGCCAATTCTTCAAAATTTCGTGCCCTCCAAGCATAGGAGATTAGCAAGAAATTTTTTGGAAATTTTTGGGAATTTAGAAACTGAGTTTTCGGATTTTTAAAGTATTTAATCGAGTTTTCTCGTTAATTAATTCGGAGCCTCGGATCGAAATCGTCCGATTTTCCTCATATCACGCATCAGATCACGGTTAAGACTTTTCAGGTCAGTTGTGGATCATTGGATCGTTCTCGATCGCGTCAAATGTAGATGATTTGATCTGGACTAATAGATTTCCTCGAATGCATCACGATCATCAAGGCATCTAAGATCTTCACCGTCGGATAAGCCTCGAGCATGGCACACGTTCTCGATCATCAAATATGATTCGTCCGATTTTCCTAAAGCATGGTACGCGGTCTGGTTCGCGATTAATGAAACGCATCTCGGCCATTGAGTTGAGCGAACTTAATCTTGGACCATTGATCAACCTCGAGCGCAGTGTCATTCGCGATCGACCGATAACGAATCCAACCCGAGCCCTCCGATCTCCCTCGAGACATGCATATCGCGATTAATGTTTTGCGCCTGTGATCTGGACCGCTCGATCTTCCTCGATCACAGTGTGCGGTTTGATTTCGCGATCAATGAAAATCTTTCTGGCAGTTTGATATTCCTCGAGTTACGCATGTAGATTTTTGGTCGTTTGATCTGGCTGATTTGGTGCTCTCGTGCGTACGTGTGGACTTGATCTTGGCCATTGATTGCAGATCGTGAAGATTATTTGATCATGGCTGTTGGATGTAGTTTTTATTATCAAAATCAACTCCTAAAGCTTCTATTATCCGAGTTTTGCTAATTATCAACCTAATTTCACTTTCTAATTTGTGTAAACATTGATTTTTGCACAAATTATGCTATTTTAGGGACTTGCTAATATTTTTCCCTTTCTAATTATTTAATATTGCATTTATTAGATATTTTTCTATTTCTTTAATATCTTTAATGTCAACAATTAAATAATCTATATTTTCTATTTCTATGTATTTTTATTTATTTCATATTTCATTTTCAGATTATAATTTATGTAGTTATAAATTAATATTTATATAATGTTTGATTTATTTTTAATAAATACATGTATACTACATTTTTATTTAATTATATAAAATTTTCTATGTATATATTCCTATAATATGTAGTATTAACATTCCTATAATATGTAGTATTAATATTTATTATGTTAATACACACCTTATTCATACACATATTAACCTATATGTGTATATATACTTTATTTTTATTTATTTATTTCTTACGCAACACTTTAAATTTCATAATTAATTCTACTAAATTGACATTTTCATTTAATTATCAAATTAAGGTCTCATTTGCCTAATTTATATTATATCTCTAACATATTTTATTTTTCATGTGCCAACCCACAATTTGCACCCAAATTTTTTTTAAAAATCTTTAGAATTAATTCACTTAATTTATTTTATTTATTTTAAATTATTTGACAAAATTCTGGGGTATTACAGTACCATAACTCATATACATAAATAATCAAACTCTTGGACTTACTAAGGAGTAACACCTGGAAAGCATGCAACGATCATCAATAGTTAAACCATTAACTTCTACATTTGAATTTAAATAAACATGGATAAGTTTAAATAAACCATGAAGACAATTAATAATTTAAAACTAGTTTAAATGGTCATATACCCAGTTTAAACTAACTATCGAACAAAGAACTCTGATAACGACCTCAACAGCGAGGTTTGCAGCTCCTATAGTACTTTGTAGTACTATCAACAGGAACCGCCTCAAGGGTCACCTGAAATGAAGATGTGGGGTGAGCTCAAGAGCTTAGTGGATCATACATAGTACGTCAATAGCATTATTCAAATAAAACACAGAATATGCAGAACACTTATTAGACTTAAGGCGTTTTAAACATTTAATTATCAATAGTCATTAATTAGACCGAAGGGTCTAACCATTGTGTTATCTCATTGTTATAATGTTAGAGAAGATGAGAAAAATGCACTATATGTCAGATTCCTATGGGATAGGGGCACACCCATAACCCAACCCAGGAACTAGGGTCACACCCATCACTCTATCACCAAAAAACTAAGGTCACACCCATAGTTCTATCATCGGGATCTAGGGTCAAACCCATCATTCCTTATCATGAGAACATCCAAAGTGATCCCCTATGGACCATTGTGAGAGTATATGGTTCAACTCTTGATGCGGACCCACTAGGAATTAGATCTTAAGAACCCCCATTTAAGGTAGTATGATCACCCCAATAAAGCTAAAATCAGATTTAATGATCCACTTGAACCCTTGAATAACAAAGAAACAAGAACCCAAAGTGTTTAACACCACAAGGTTGATCAATCCTTGATAAGTCTAGAAAAGTTCAATGAAGAACATAAGAGAAAACCTCTCTCAAATCTGAAATGTTTAGATTAAACACTCACTTTATTGATTTTATGCCTTCCTCAAATATGAGCTAGTCAATTTATACAAATCTTGGATGTAACTCCAGAGAATACAAAAAGTCACAAAATAAATAGCTATTAACTTGCCCATGGAATTGACGACTCTACACTAACAGACACTTAATACATATGACAACTCCACTACTAACTCTTATAGACAATGCATTAACTCCAAACACAAACACACTATTGCATAGTTATTACACCTTGAAAACTGAAATGTTTGACATAAAAGACCAATAACACATAGGAAATTAACTAATTTTGTGCAACCTCTAATAATGACCAATAAACCAACTTTACCATCTCAAATTAATGAGATTATGACTTGAATTATTCTATCCACACATGCATTTGTACTAGAGCTCTTTTTATTTATCCTGCACTTGGATAACACTCATAGCTCCTTTTGATTTATCCAAGCCCATATTAAAGTTGGAAAAACCATTAACACCTTGTTTGGCCCAAATATCTTGAACCAACCCAAGTAGTGTTTCATTAAGTTTTTTGGCACGGGTCCTTGTAATCAGTCCTCTTGGAATATGCAAAGCATCATCATCACAATTAATTAATTTATTCATGTCATCTTTGTCAACTTCATAAGCTGCATCAACTCTAAATTTATCTTTACTCATGTATCAAGAAACATTTCACTATGTATATAGCATCATTTTACAGTAACGTAATCATGTTGATCATTTCCTAAAACTTAAATAAGGCAACAATCATTTCATAGAAGCATAAAAGCATGTAACAACCGAACATGGACATATAATTATGTTAGTCTAGCATTCATTTATTCATGTCATGCATAAGTCATTTAATCAACATCCTATCATGCTTCTAGGCATTCAAATAATGTAAACACCACATATTCAACATTAAAATTCAAATAATACTAGGGAGCGAGTTAATCACTTCCACCTTGGTATTCCCTTCCCTTGTGCTTTTGCTCCTCGCTACACATGTTTTAGATCTTTAATCTATAAGATTTTGAATACTAGGATAATGTGAGTCTAAAACATTCATAACATGTTCAAAATCATGGATTCATGTCCATACATAAGTACCCCATGGTGTACATAAGGTCAAAATGAAAAATGAGTTAGGGACGTATTATCATGGTTGCCAGAATCAGCGATACATGTTATTGCAGTAACCTACTGTAACACCCCAACCCCTGTATCTTTATGCATTGGGCACGACCACCATTCCCTTGACGGTGGACTAAACCAAACGGCGGGCCGGGCCGGTGTTACTTTACAAGTGACGCACACTTGACTTTCTTTCTATTTCAATTATTTCATTCCTTAACTTTATTTGACAGAACAAAACTTAAATTTAAGAATTTAATAAGGCAATAATAAAAAAAATAACTAAAATTCATAAACTCAATTAATTAAATAAAATTGAGTACATAATTTGATCTAAAAAAGTTATTACAGCGGAAGTCTTAAAATTTGGGCAACATGCCCTTACATAAAAAAAAACTTTTTAAATAAAAGAACCTAACTAATTTTCATGATCTTCATGTAAATCAAATACCTGAAAAATAGAAGGAACGGGTGAGCAAATAACCCAGTGGATCTTTCTAAACATCTAAATCATTATTTCAATTCAAACAAACCAAGCATATCAAAAACTTTTGTACATTAGGCGATTCAAACAATTTCTTGTTTATGGTTGACATTCAGACCGAAAGAGTTTAATATTTGTGTTCCACATCGTAGGGAGAGAGAATGACAAACAAAAACTTAAACCCCAATATCTATGAAGTGGGATCACTCTTGGAAACTTAGTTTAAAATCGTCAATGGTAAATCGGCAAGCTGGGTCGGGGGGTGGAACACACACGATGACGCTATGTAGTCCATCATCGCGCCGGTACATGGATTGAATCATTATTTAATCTTTTCATAGTGATAAAACACACAATATCGGATTAAACCATCGATGCAGCATATACAAAACATGAATCATTAAATATTTATTCATGGCACAATTCATGTGTAACATGCATCAATATTCATAATTTCTAAACATGCATAACATGTATATTTATGGCACATCAAATAATTAGAGCATGCATATCAAAACATATATTCAATCAATCATCTTGAAAACATCATCACACATGCAAGACTTATTCAAATTAAAATAAAGAAGTAGAAGTTAGAAGTCACTTCTACCTTAAATATGTCTCTTCTGTACGCCTCTAAAATCTGGCAGAGTTCCGTTACTTCAAGGCTTCCAAACACTCAAGAACACTCAAGAACAGTTCAAGAACACTCAAGAACTGAACGGATTGCCAAGAAGAAGGCTTAGAGAACAAGATGACAATTCAACTCTTGTTTCTTGGGATGAGATGAATTGTGAGCATGGGGGGGTGTTTATATAGAGTTCAAAAGGGTAGAGAATGACAAGTTTGGGGTGTCATCTTGTGGGAAACTTGCCAATTCTTCAAAATTTCGTGCCCCCCAAGCATAGGAGAATAGAAAGTGAATTTTTGGAAATTTTTGGGAATTTAGAAACCAATTTTCAAATTTTTAAATGATTTTCTTGGATTTTTCGGTATTTTCTGGATTTTTTTTCGGAGCCTCGGATCGAAAACGTATGATTTTCCTCGCATCACGCATCAGATCATGGTTAAGATTTTTTGAGTCAACTGTGGATCGTTGGATTGTTTTCGATCGCGTCAAACGAAAATATTCTAATCTGGACCGATAGATTTCCTTGAACGCAGCACGATCATCAAGGCATCTAAGATCTTTACCATTTGATGAGCCTCGAGTATAACACACGTTTGTGATCATCAAATACGATCCGTCCGATTGTCCTCGAGCACAGTACGCAGATCTGGTTCGCGATTAACGAAATGCATCTGGGCCGTCGGATCGAGCGAACTTAATCTTGGACTGTTGATCAACCTCGAGTGACGCATTTCTTTGCGATCGATCAAGACGTCTCGAATCCGGGCCATCTGATTGTCCTCGAGCGCAGCACCGTTCACGATTGATTCCTGCGGCTTTGATCTCCGTCGTTGGATGGATCTCGAGCACAACATCTGATCTTGATCACCGATCCGGGCCGCACGATGAACCTCGAGTGCAGTGTCATTCATGATCGGAGGATCAAATCTGAGCCATTGGATGAGGCAGGTTATTTCTGGGCCATTGATTTTAGTGATTCGGTGCTCCTGGGCATTGTTTTGGGCTTCGATTTCATTCGTTGGATTTTGCAGATTTGTTTTGGACCATTAGATGCAGTTTCTAATTACCAAATTTGATTTTTAATGTTGCTATTATCCGAAAATTGCCAATTGGACACTTTCTAATTGATGAAAACTTGATTTTCTTGTATATTCCCTTCCATTTTATGATCTTACTAAGATTTTTCCCTTTCTAATTATTTAATATTGCCTTTATTAAATATTTTTTCTATTTCTTTAATTAAATAATCTACATTTTTCATTTCCATGTATTTTTATTTATTTCATATTTCATTTTCAGATAATGATTTACGTAATGTTTGATTTATTTTTAATAAATGCACGTATACTACATTTTCATTTAATTATCAAATTAAGGTTTTATTTGCCTAATTTATATTATATTTCTAATATATTTTATTTTTCATGTGTCAACCCACAATTTGTACCCAAAAATTTCTCAAAGTCTTTGAAATTAATTTTCACTTGACTTATTTCATTTACTTTATTATTTGACAAAATTTTGGGTTATTATACCTACCGATGTAATTACAGGATTTCAGAAATTGTAATGCCTTTGTGTGGATTGTCCTGTTTGTGGTTTTCTCATGTGTTTAATGCTTCAATACCCACATATAAAGCTTAAAACATACATCAAACTAAGAAAAATCTTTATACCTAAGGGCTCTATGCGTTTCCTTTTCGTTTTTCACCAATGTGAGATCACGCAACCCTCAAGTTACTCGTGCTTCAAAGAGAAGCAAGCATACACTTAGGAAAATAATTTACAATGCTAAGAAATTCGAATTTTAAGTGGGTTTCATTATTTACCTAAGTAGAAAACATTTTGGAGCAACACCTCCATAGATCTTCTTCTCGCTGGAGCTTGTTCTTCACGGATCTAAGCTCACAAACTAGTGGAGAGGGGCTTGAATGAATAGAAAACAATCTAGAATGGTAGGAAATGGAGAAAAATTCAATTATTGGTGGCTAATATCAGTTCTTAGGAGTAGGTGTGCGACTATAGGATTATAATGACGATTAGGGTTTTTCGATGCACTATTTATACATATATAATTCACATATTACTGCGGAAACCAAAACCCTGATCTTCTTCATTCTAGTCAAATTATTGCAATAATCACAACAATGACCACGATAACCAGATCATTGTTACATTATGGGTTTCAATTGAATTACCGCGGTAACTAGTGGATGGTTACCATGTAGAATTTTGTGCTTTGCTCTAGTTTACCGATTCTTTTGTACATTGATTAAACATCTCCTAAACTAGGTTTTCATGGATTTTTCAAGGTTTATGTGATTGAATTATTTTTATTAATTTTACTTTTATATTTAAAACTCCCAAAATTCTGTAATTCGTTCATTGACTTTCAGGGTATTACATCTCTATTTTTCATTTAAATAATTAATATTTAAATTAATATATCAACCTTTGGATCTCATGCATAAGAGTTGAATCTAATGATTAGCCTCCTTTCAAGTCAAAAAAAAAAAAAAAAATGAAAAAAGAAAAACCATTATATATATATTAGTTTGATTGACTATTTTTCATTCATTTCTTCTCATTAGAACTTTTTCCAATTCTCTCTTGTTTATTCATTATCATCATTGGCACTAAAATTTTATTTGCTTAATCAAAATATATTTTTTAATTATATATTTTCGAAAGAAAATGTAGGTTAAGAGAAAACTAAGCTATTCGAAATTTTAAAGAATATGGGTAGACTTACAACCTTATGTGCATCATACATTGAAAATTTTCGTTCAAAGTTATTCTTTTTTGTGGGCTATTGCTCTTCACCTATAGGTTAACACCTATGGCTAAATCTAGAGAATGTTTGAATGTATAATTCAAGGCATGTGGTGTTTTATGAGGAAACATTTCCAATAAGTCCTCTCTAGGCCTAAAATTAGAGGAACCATCCCCACTTCCAGTTGTTAGTATGCTAACGGTTGAACCAATTGACTCACCATTGATAACCTTGAGCTGATCTCCTATTTCATGTACAAAATAGCCAATGATATCTCTTGCCCAAGAGTATACCTCTACTTCTATCACTACATCCATCCCACAGCCTACCACCAACATATATCATATGATTATAAGATCTAAGGTCGAAATCTTTAAACCTTAAACCTTTTTGCTTAATTGATGTATGCTTGATGAGCTACATGCCTTCAGAACAACTTCACTTGATCTTTGGTTCCTCTTTCTAGTGGCAAGTCTATAGTTGGTTTAAATGAGTGTTTAAATACAACTACAATTCAAATGGCTTTGTACAATAGACAAGGCTCATTTAGTACCAAAGGCTTCAATCAAACCAATTGAGTAGATTATTTTTAAACTTTCTATCTTGTGGTCAAGTCACCTTCTATCTCTATTATGGTTGCATAAGCAAGCAACTTGATGTTCACAACACCTGTCTTAATGATGATCTACTTGAAGAAATCTAAATGAATCAATGCCCAAGATTTGTTAATTAGTCCTCTTCAACTTTAGTATGCAAGCTTCACGAAGCTATTTATGAACTCAATTAGTCCCCCTTAGCCTAACATTACGAGCTTAGCTATTTTCTCCAAGAATATGGCTTTATTGCCTCTCAAGCAAACCCTTCTACGTTCATTTTGAGTACAAGTTGTACGATGATGATTCTACTTGTCTATGTTGATAACATCAACGTCACTAGTTTTGATTACTTCTTAATTGCCACTCTCAACACCATACTCAATGCTAAGTTTGCTTTGAAGGATCTCAGCTCTATGTTGTTTTTTCTAGGCATCACAGTTACATACATGATTACAGTTAATCCACCAATGGCTTCCTAGAACATTCTTTCCTTATATGAAGGCACCCACTTTATGATCCTTCAATGTATAAGAGAATTGTTAGGGCATTGCAATATTGTACCATAACTCAACATGACATTTGCTTTGCAATGAATCGAGTATCCCAAGTTATGCATGCTCTAGTTTTTTTCCCATTGGATTACAATTAACGGATTATGCACTATCTGCAAGCTATTTGCTCTTATGGTATTCACTAGTCAAACTTGCAAACTTGTCTCTCACATGTTACACTAATGCTGATTGGGTTAGATATCTCGTTGATTTTAACATCAATGGTTACTATACATTTTTTGGACCTAACATCATTTCATGGTCCTTTGCTAAATAGATAGTTGTATATCATTGCATGTAACCCCTTGCCTCCCTTGAATTCCTTCCACATGGATGACACTACTTAGATAGGAGGTGGGCCGACGTTATTGGATCTCTTTCTTTCTTTCTGAGTCCCAACTCTATGAGACTTCCTAAGTAATTTTAACTTATACACATAATTTATAAAGACAAAACATTGAGAAACCTTTAGATAAAATAATTCAATATCATTAATCAATTCAAAATTCAAAAGGTACACAACCTTTGTGTTTATTACAGTAGAAATAACTTCAAAACTTTGAGTAAAGTAAATTGGGCCAACATGCCCTATAATTAAATAAACTCTCTAAGGAAATAGTTTAATTAACATCCAAGCAGTCTCTGATTTATCAATTTCCTGAAATATTAGAAAAGAAGGGGTGAGCTCAAAAACCCAATGGATCATCCTAGATATTTAAATCATTATTTCAACAAATAAGACATAAATGTCAAACACTTTCAAATATTACATGATTCAAAGATTTCATTAATCAACTGTTGTAGTTAAGACCGAAAGGGTTTAACCTTGATGTACTTTCATATCAAAGGAGAGACAAATCAATCCTTATGCCAGTTTCCTATGGATCAAGGGTCCTACCCATTATTTAAGAACTAGGGTCTTACCTATTGTTTCATTCTATTGAACTAGAGATGACGCCATCGTTCCATTCTTAAGAACACCCACAGTAATCCCTCATGGGATACTATGCCAATACGTGGTTATGATCTTTATTAAGCTTTTGTTAAGTATAAGACATGACAATCATACGTAAGTATAGTCATGGATTAAGCATGGTAACATCATAGTATGGAACATATCATCATATATCATGCAACTTTATTCATGTAAACCTAAGCATGCATATTCTACATGACATGTTCAATAGTCGAGCATGGATATTCAAAGCGTAACACGCATGCAAGTCTTATTGAAATCAAAATAATGAAGTAAAACTTAGAAATTACTTCTACCTTAGTTGATCTCGAAAAGATAAGCCTTTTGATCCTCCAACCTTGAAATTCAAGATTAGTGGGTTATTCTTGTATTTCTAACATTCTTGAATCATAGCCTAATGTACCCTTACCTTGTATGGTTCATATTGGTCAAAGAAACCACCCCAGATATGCCCAAACATGGTTTCAGGTCTGTGTACTAGGGAAAACCATTACCGTGATAAGTAGTGTGCAAGGATAAAAAATGGTTTTGTAGTCACATTACTGCGGTAATTAGGGGTATGGGTGCATTACTAAAATAGGTTACCGCCATGCAACAATTTTTTTGGGTTTTGATCTACTATTGTGGTAGCAACTCGCACCAATGCAATAACTGGCATGCAACTGGTTTTTTGAGTTGGTCCTTCACCTTTCCTAGCTCTCCTACAACATGACACCCTACTAGTTTGACTTTTAAGTTGTAATACCCCGACTATTTTCTGTATATATATATGTATGCATATGTCATTTAATTGATTAATTGGTATAGACACATGCATATATATTAATTAGTACCTAAGTATGTGACAC
>JAJIYU010019000.1:0-10989 GCA_030144865.1 Tinospora cordifolia
ATGTCATTATTAACTGTAAAGTTATTGTTGTTAAAGGTTATTATTTTTGCAATTTATGAAATAACAATGTTAATACATAAAAGCATTAATTTGGATTCTCTTACATTCTATATTATTAAGTTATTTGAGAAAGTTTAACAAACATTTGTGAAGCATTTACATTCTATATTATTAAGTTATTTGAGAAAGTTTAACAAACATTTGTGAAGCATAAAAGATTAAAAGATGATAATATGAGGACACAATAAACAAGATCATTTGGCATTATTACAGAAAAAAGAATCTTTGTATTTATTTTAATAAAATATGATAGAATACGTTTAAAATTTAGAATTCTTACATAATTTCACTAACTATGCAATAATAATAATAATAATAATAATAATAATAATAATAATAATAATAATAATAATAATAATAATAAACCATATATTATTATTATGGTTAATAATGCATTATACCATTACTCATGCATTATCCATCGTTTACTATTTTATACCAACATTCTACCATTACTCGTTGTCGGGACCCCTTTCCAAAGCCAAGGGCGACCCGACCGGCACAACGGCTTGACGAACTCTCTCACCAAGATGAGTTCGCCTAACCGCTGTTAAGCCATCTTTGCAAACCTCATGTGATGAAACGATATCAGAATAATTGGAATCATTAAAACCAAAGTAAGCAATAATCCAAAATGAAAGCATTTTATTTACATAAGTTTGTCCAAAATACATACTTAATCATTTAGAATAGTACAACAATGACCAACCTCAAGGAAAAGGAGAAAACCAAAAAGAAACTGGGACAGGAATCGTCAGGTAATCAGGCAATCACTACGCCTTTTCCCTTGTCCGCCACTGAAGAACCTGAAATGGTAATAAAGTAGTAAGCCTAAAATCCACGTGGCTCAGTGAGTAGAAAGATCAGCATGTCAACCACAACCAATATTCCAAAACAGTACATGTATGCATGAGCAATAAAATGATATGACATTCGAAAGCATGACACAGTATAAAAAAAAATAGTTATAAGTAGTGCAATGGTTTCAAAAATCATCTTAAAATCATGCTAGTTAAAAACATATCCGGGCTAGGTTAGCTCAACCAAAACCCAACCTATGGCCATTGCTCGAGCGGGTCGGAAGCTAGGCGTGTTAGTCACACACCCTGACCTGGCGCTCGAACCCCGAGTCTCATTTCATCGTATACCCTGACCCCGCGCTCGGACCTCGAGCCTCTGGTCTCACTACCTGTGTACATCTACATATCTCAAAATCAACCAGATGTATCTAAGTCCCGTGAAACCGTTCAAACCATATCATTTCATACAAGTTTATGCAAGGAACAAAGGTCATAGAAACACCTTAATCAAACTACTCACATCGGGTCCTGTGCACCGATGTCCCGTCGACAACCGGTCCAGCCCCGCTATACTCTTTTGAATCTGTATCAATCAAAACCCAAACTCAGTTTTACGCGTACAGTGGGCCAGTGTCTAATATCACTGTCCCAACTCAATTTTGATCGACCCAAGCCGTTTCGGTCAATCGATCAGACCAAGTCAATTCTGGTCAACTCTAGCTATTGTGGTCATTCTAGTCACCTTAGGTCAATCCATGCCCAAATTGGGTCAACATAGCCCATTTAGGTCAAAATTAGGTCAAGAGGGTCAAGATTAGTTCAAAATCTCAACCCTCAACACTTTGTCAAACTTGGGTTCTTTGCTCTCTTACACAGCAAGCTTACCAATTTTTCTGCGGGCAATCCGTACGTCGGATTTGTGCCAAATTTTTCAGATCTGTTCTAGATTCCGCAAAATTTCCCTAGAATTTTAAATCAGGATTTTAGGATTCATTTGATAGTAATTTGGGCTAAGATTCCAGGGACTATGTGTTATTGGTTTCTGTATGACAGACAGTGGCTGTTTAGTTAATTTAACCCGGTTACTCGCATCAGATTGATCTGAAATTTGGTAATAATAAACTAGATATACTTAGGAATCACTCCACGAAATTTCAGCTCAATCCACAGAGGTTTTCCTATCTAATTCAATCTCAGAATTTTCAGTTGAGTCACTGAAATTTCTGGGTGCACACACCCTGACAGTAAAGTTTTCTAATTTCCTGTGATCAATCCAACCGTTGGATTTATATAAAAATTTCCAGATATTATCTAATGTGTCTGAACTTTCACTTAAATTTTATTTTGTGATTTTTGGATACCATTTATTAAGGTTTCTAGGTGTAATAACAGGGATTATAAGAATCCCGTATACCCTGTGATAGGCAGTCACTTACTGGATTAATTGTCCTACTTCCCTAATTCAGAATGGCCTGAAATTTGGTATACATATTGTAGACTCATCCAGGGACCTCTCCATAAAATTTTAGCTCAAATTGCTTTCATTTGGTCTGTCAACTAATCCCCTACTTTTCTGTTCATGCAACAGATTATTCCATGATCAAGTTCTCTATAGTTTTTGTGGGCCTATCTATCCTAGGCTTTAATTTTAATCCAAGGCCATTCCTTGCTGTTTTTGCAAGAGTTTAGTCTCTGGAATCATAACTAATTAAGCCTTAGTCATAACAGCAAACAACCATAATCACTGACTCTTAAATCCAACTCCAAAACATAATATGCATATGAGAGTTTCGAAAATTTTTCCAAGTCCACAATGCATAAATAACAAGGTATGTTTGCTAGTATATAACTTCTAAACTACAGAGGCTTAGGGTCAGCTCTTTATACCTCTCTGTAGCCTCTACTAGGAGGTTTAAAACGCCTCTGATTTGAACCCAAACGGATGTCTACAAGTCCTCCAAACACAGCCTCAATCTGGTCTTGCTGCTTAGTTTCTGCAGAAATTGTCAAAACAGTTAGCTAGATAGGCAGTTTCATGGCTTTATAAAATAGGTTGGGGGTTTCACTCTTTGATTTCTACCACTTGGACATGGAAGTACTCAAGACAAGTAAGAAAAAGAGGGGTTTTACCTCCCAAACGGACTTGAAATGGTCCAGGAACCAGAGCTCCAAAGATGGCTGCAAGACAACTTTTCTAGTTTTTTCTGGGTTGAACTCTATGAACACCACCTCTTCTCCACGATTTCCGTCTCAGATGGCTTCAATATTGGCCAAACCAATTGTGAGACTTCGTAGTGGGTGGTATCAGCTTCAAAACAAGTTATAGATCACTGGGTTTGGATGAGAAACGAAAGAGATCTAGGGTCTGAAAGATGGGAGCAAGAACTAGAATTTTGGACTTAGCCAAAATTTTGGGTTTTGTTGCATGGGGAGCTTCTTGCATGGCATGAAAACAGGGCATGTGGCCACCCACGTGGCTTCCAAGCCTTCATGTTGGATGCCCAGTTGGCTCTTGTTATTGGTTGCTCAAAACCATGGGTCATCAAACCATGGATTCCCATGGTTTTTGGCTGGAAAATACATCAAAAAAATCAAGAAAATCGCCCAAAAATACTGCAAATCGTGTGGAAGAAGAAGGAAGAGGTGCCTGGGCCGCCAGGCATCCTGGGCCGGCCCAGGCGCTAAAACGCCTGGGCTCGGCCCTTGTGGGCCGAGTCTGCGTGGGCCTGCAGGCCGACCCGAAAATTCCAATATATATCCGAAAATTCCCATTTATATACCATTTTTTTCTAAAATTACCAATATATATCCGAAAATTCCCATTTTTTTCTAAAATTATTAAAAATTGTTATTTCACCATTTTCTCATCAAAACTCTTAATTTCTCATTTATTCCATTTATTTTCTCCTCAAATTAAATAATTCACCAAAATTATATTTTCTTCACAAAAATTCCATTAATTGCACAAAAATTTCATAAAAATTCTGAAAATTTCATAATTAATTCCAGAAATTATTTTCTCTCAAGAAATTTCATTTTCCTCCTAATTTCATATATTTTTCCATTTTTCTCATTTTCTCCAATAAATAATATAAATTTGAGAAAAATTGATGTAAATCATTGTATTTCCATTAAAAATTTCGAAATATGTATATATCGGACCCGAATATTTTTGTGTATCAAAACATGGGTCGTCACACTCGCATTATTTCATGATCATTCATATGCTATACATATGTTAGACCAAGTTTTATTCACATGTTATCCATTTATTATTCATATATTATCCCTGCATTTTTTTACCAACACCACCGAACATATTTTTTACAAGTATTACTCACTTATTATTCTTGTATTATACTATTATTGACGCATTATCCATTTGTTGGTATATTATACCTCTACTATTACGAACATTATTTCATAATTATTCATATGTTATATATGCATACGTTATACCACATTTTTATATCAACAATCGAACAACTTTTATATTCGCATTATTCAGATATTATTCTTGCATTATACCATTACTCGCATTATTTCATGATTACTCATATGTTATACATACTTTATACTGAATTTTATTTATATGTTATCCCTGCATTATTCACTATTATCCTTGCATTTTTTACCAAAACATCCGAACAATTTTATACCCGTATTATTCAGTTATTATTCTTGGATTATACCATTATTGATGCATTATCTATTGGTTGGTCTGTTATACCTCTACCATTACTTGCATTATTCCATAATTATTGAAATGTTATGCATACGTTATATCGCATTTTTGTAACAACCCAACGCCACTGCCATCGGAACCCATACCCACGTCATGGCGTTGTTACTCACAAGGTATTGTCCCTACCCCCAAGGGTTTTCTTTCGCCTCCGTGGAGATTTGAACCCAAGACCTGGGGCTCAAGTACTTAATTCTTTCATCATCCGCTACCATTGAGCCAAAATTAGAAAGTACGCAATTAAGGAAAATTAGGGTGTTTTATTCAAATAAAAACTCAAACTTTCTATTTTTCTCCCTTTGAAAACCTATATAAACCCCCCTAGGCTCTTAATTTCTTCATTTTAAATATAAGAGTTGAAATTGTCTCTTATTTTCTAAGCCTTCTTCTTGGCACCTCTTCCCATCTTCCTTTCTTGTGTGTGAGAAGTTCTTCTCTCGAATTGGGAAATTAAGTTGGGTGATCTTCATTGGCACTAGTACGTGGGGAGAATTGCTACAAAAATTTTGGAAGAAAGCGTCACAAGGTGGAAGTGATTTCTAGAACACCCTTCTGTTTATGTTTAAATTCATAGCATGCTCATTGTTTGTGTATTTTTCATTGAATTCAAAGATTTTCAATTTCAGTTTTAGAATTTTAAATGTTTATTTCAGTATTTCAGTTTTGATTTATGTTTGAGCAATCATATCATTCATGTCATGTTAGTAGCATGCTTAGGCTTTTAAATTAAAGTATAATGCATGTTTTATGAGTGTATCATGAATTGACTATGTATATTCTGAATTTTAGTTTTCATATTCTGAAGTTTATTTTATGAGATCATGATATGAGAATTAATTTAAGACGATTGAGATAATAACCACGTACCATCATAGTGGTCAAGGCGACACTATGGATGTTCTTTTCATATGAGTTAGGTCATATGATTTTTAGACTTAAGTACTTGAGGGTCGTGTACCACTAGTGGGTCACCATGTGTAACGGGTTGACGCCGACACGTGCCACTAACGGGTTGATGTCAAGTGGGCCCTATTTACTTAGTTAAGAACATCAAGGGATTAAAGGCCCTTTTGGTCTGAGACTCGACTTGAACAAATTGTTGTTTGAAACGCCTAATAATTGCAAGTGTTTGAATTATGATTGTGTTATGAGTTTGAATATGAAAGATGGTTGTTCGAAAAGGATCTACTAGGCTATGTGCTCACTCCTTCCTTTCTTATTTTTTAGGAACATGAAATCCATGGAGCAATTGAATATAGATAGTTTCTTAGAAAGTTTCTACAGTATTAAAAATTTTTTAGAATTTGTAGGGCATGTTGCCTAAAGTTTTTATGTTTTTCTATTGAAAAGTATTTTGAAATCTTCCGCTGTAACTATGTCACACCCTGACTCCTGGGTTGGACATCATATCCGTCAATCTAAAGCCCTGTCGTCGGGCATCGCGCGGCTCCAAGCTCGGCGCGTGGTTTGTCGAGGCACCAGGCGTGCGACAATCATCATCATATTTCCACAAACCTCTATACATGAGGTTTAAATCATTTCTTAATTTCAAATAATCATTTCATTCATGCTTCATTAAGCAATTAATTTAAAATCAAATTCACCGGATATTTAAAATCAAATTCACCGGATGTTTAAAATCATATTCATACTGGAAATCAAGATAATAGAAGCGGAAGCACTTTTCGGATCAAATCTTTCTAAATCATTGAACACTGTTTAACATACAATATCTAAAAATCATCAGTTTATCAATCAAAATAAAATAGTGTTCAAAATGGTAAAACAAACCTGTAAATACATATACAAAAATATGATACATGACTCTCCAGCCCAAATCCAAAATATACATCATAAAAACTGTTCAAAACAGAGAGACAGTTTAATCCTCCAGTTTCCAGTCTGCATCCTCACTGAGCGTTGGGCCCATGAGTACTTGTAAAATAAAAATGGGGTGAGCTCGAAAGCCCAGAGGATCTCCCCTACACATCAATAGCATTATATCAATAACATTATACAAATGAGCATACGAAACATGCAAACAGTTTCAAATCATTAGGGGCGTTCAAACACGTAGTCAATTTATCAGTTGCGCTCTAATATCAGGAATCTACCATTAATATTAGGAATTAATCGAAAGAGTGAACCACCCTTGGTATCCCAATTGTGGTCCTGAACACAATCAGGCACGACATCTTTATAACACAGAAGTCTACCTCTGAGACCACGACCCAAGAAGATACTGAAACCAAGGAAAAAATCTTCATGACTTTCTAAATCCAAGGGTCTCATACGGTCGTTCGCAGCTTGGCCTAGTTGGGGGATACCCACGATGACGTCCTGGTCACAACCGGATAACATCTATGTGATGTACCAGTGCCCGTCCATCACCCCGGTACGTAGAGTTCTTAATAAACCTTTAATGTTCTTTAGTTTTACAATCATAGTTTTCATTCCACGCAGCATATAGACATGCTTATTCAAAATTCTAACTTAAGCAAAGCAAGCAAATAAACACCAAGCTAATCATAATATCCTAATACTAGAAAGTGAGTAACCAATCATTAGGATATCATATCAATCATTCCACCCAAGGCATACATTCCTAGCATGGTACTAAGTACAGGAATTTAAACATGAATCATATAGCCGTATCCAACATCCGCATAATACTAAAGAGTGAGGAAGAGATAGTCAACCCCACATGTACACGCCAAAATACTACTGGATCGTTGCTCCTCGCACAACAGTCCAATATCGTCAATCTACTTCATTAAACGGTAGTGATACATTACTTTGGGCGTTTAATACTCTTTTCACCTAATTCTAGGGGTCTGGTATCATTCAGTGTTTCAGAGTGTACACAAAACACTCCAAAAACACTATTTGCATCTATCGATCGCGGTCGGTTTTGTGTGGACCTCGGTCTACACGCAATTTCTCACTCGATAATGGGATTTCGCATGTGTACGTCATACTTGTGATTCCCATTCCAGTTTAACATGTAAATCCAGTGTATTGGACACCCAACAATCATTCAAACACATAAACCAACTATGGATTGGTGCTTATATTGTTTCTTCGCTAAAATCCCTTGATCAAGCCTTAAAAACGGGATTTTGTTTTTATTTGTTCAACCCCATTCAATTCAACAACCAAAAACCATCATAAATCATCCACACTAGTGTCCAAACACACACACACAAAGAAATGGAAAGTGTTCACCACGTTTGATTTGGTTTCTAGTCACTATACCCTAAACACAACACTCTCAAATGGATCTCCATCCTTTTGATTTACTAACAATTGATAACTACCTTAGATTAGATCAAATCTTAAGGAAAACTCAAATGAAATCAAGGAACTCACCTTCAAATCGCCCTCAAGTTGTGTTCTCCAAACCCCAAGTTTTTTCAATGCGAAATGAGAAAGTTAGAGCTTGAAACGTATATATAGATCGCACACGGACTGCAATCGGAGCCAGACGGACTTTTGTCATCGGACAAATTTTCTTCGTGGACCGTGGTCAACACTTTATGGACCACGGTCGGCACTTTACGGACTGCGGTCGACACCTTACGAACCGCGGTTACCCATGTGACCTAGTTTTTTTTTCGTAATTTTCCATTGATGATGTAACACCCCAATTTTCGGCCGGACCTCCATTCACGTTTTACCTCACGTGTGGATTGTCGCCCGTCGAAAATCGAGATGCTACCTAAAAGTTTCATTCTATCAAAATCTTTTTCCTTCAAAATTCAGTTCATAAACTTTAGTTCTCAAATCAATGTCTATAAAAATATTTTGTGCAAGATAGAAGATCACAATAATTTTTTCGAATAAATCATAAGTCATGCTGCGAAATACCTTTAAAACTATTCATCTAAACCAAAATCGTTACACAAGGAAAGCCAATGAAAGATAAAACAATCGAAGTTAAACCAATGTAAATACATTAGAACAATTTAGTGAAATACATAAAACTTAACCTTCAAGTCACCTATCCCGGACGACCTCCCCGTGAGGTGTCCAATCAAAGTGCAAGTCTTCTTTCTGACGTAAGTCAACATATTCTATGTCCAGGTGTACCTTAAAAATAAAGTGGGAATGAGCTCGAAAGCTCAGTGGATCGATCCTGCACATCACATGCATTATACAGACCTGATTCAAAACATTACAAATACTTTCAAACATTAGGCGTTCAAACATTCATTTGTTTTAGTCGGGGTCTAAGATCGGAAGAAGGTTGAGATGCTTCTCAGTATTTCCTATGATCCAATCAAATCTCAAAGGGTTCCAATAACCATCTAAATCCAATCGATACTGACATCACAGCCAAAGAGAGCATTCTTACCCAGGCATCGTATCATCTCCCAAAGACTTCGAGCTGTCATAGTTAGCTCTAGGTGGAAATACCTACGACCCGACTTGTGGCTCGACGATCTCAAGCGGTGACATATAGGAGATGCCACCTCGATTCGCTTGATGCTCGTCAATCGTACCGGTACGTGGATTCTTAATAAACCATCGTCTTATTTTAGTTTTATAAATAATTTCAATCATGCCAACCATCACGTATATCATGGAAAATAAATCAAATAATGTTATTCACATGAGTAAATAACGAAATCTAAATGCATGATTCCCTATTAACGCATGTTATAGATAAACAAAGCACATTTGAAATAAATCATCATACCATCATCCAAGTACGCCAAAAAAGTTCAATTAATTTTATAGTAAAATTCTAATAATCCTAGAACTATTCAACCAAATGTTTTAAATCTTAAATCCGTATAATACAAATGAGCAAGGAAGTCATGCCCACCTGATTTCGCCGATCTTTAGGGCTCCTTACTTTTCTTCGAGATCCTCGATACGCTAATATACATAAATCTGAAATTTAACAATTAATACAATTACTCTTAGGCTTAAATAATTTCTAAGATGATTATGGAGTGCAAACATTACTTCCAACTAATTTAATATTATTCTAAAATTTTATATATTCTAATTAAAATAGTTTCCGAGTCTTCTTAAATTCCTTAATTTGAAATTACAATTTTTTTTATGTACAAGCCTTTTTGTAGCTTTTAACTTCTAATAACTTCATCTCCAAAATCTAAATAATTTATTAATATCATAATTAATTTAATTACGAACAAAATAAGACTTCTAAATTTTCTAGGTTTAGTTTCAACTAATATAAAATATTGAATCTAAAATCTGGTTCTCTTTTTTTTTTCTTTTTTTTTACTAATCATTTTAATTTTATTAAAACTTTATTATAAGTTTATACCTATATTATTTGTTCAATCCATATCCTAAGCTTATTAGTTTATATATATATATTTATATTTATATTTTAATCTCTTTGATTTATGTCACCCTTGTTATAATTTGTATGTCTTAATAATGTCATTATTCTTATTTATCCCTTGTTCTTTGTAATCTACTCATTTCATGGCCATAAGATTATATGTATTAATATTATTATTTTTTCACTTAATTCAACTAATATCGAATATTAATTTATTATTTTATTTATTTTATGTCCACTCATGACGTGGCATGATCGCAAGGTTCCGGGGTGTTACAGATGACCGCGGTCGGCCTTCAGTGACCATGGTCAACAGTGTAATACCCTGTTTTTTAATGCTTTTCCCCATTATCCAACAGCTTGATTTATTTTATTTTAATACCTTACTATATAATAATCATTTAAAACATATTTTCACACATTTTTACATTTATTTCACAATTTTAAAAATCCATTTTCGATTTGTATGCATTTGAAAAGTTAGAGTATTACAAACTATTAGTTCTTTTTTAAGAGTTTGGTACTTTCAATTTCTATTATGAATAAAATAGTTTGAATTTCTTTATCTCTTTTAATTTGCCTTGGTTTTATTGAAAATTTTGTATTCTTGAATTTTATACAAAGGCACGAGATATTGAAAAGAAAAGAATAAGTGTGTGTCACTTGTAATGTAGCACCGGCCCAACCCACCATTTTGTTAAGCCCACTGTTAAGAAAACGGTGGCCATGTACACTACTTAAAGATACGGAGGTTGAGGTGTTACAATTTTATTCATATGTTATCCTTGCATTATTCACATGTTAACCCTGCATTTTTGTATCAATAACCGAACAATTGTTATACTCGCATTTTTCATATATTATTCTCACATTATACTACAAAAAAATATAAAAAGAAAAAAACCAGTACCCACCCTAAAAAAAATCACACGGGAATATTCATCCTCTTCAGAGTCACTATTGTTCAATCGTCTTCTTTGTACATTTAAGTTCTTCGATTTTCACTGCTCATCTTTCTTTAGTTAATCTTCTCGTTGTTCTTCTTTGGGTATTTGGGAACAAAATAT
>JAJIYU010019001.1:0-10975 GCA_030144865.1 Tinospora cordifolia
AATTGATTTTTGATCCGTACTTGGATAACTAGGACATGCCAAATTTTTCATTCATCAATTCTGTGTAATATTCTAAGTAAAATTTCTATAAAATTTCTGAGATGTTACATCTACAAATGGAATGTTTATGTGGATTTTCTTAAACATTTCCAAGAATTTGGCAAATTGTTCATCCATCCTCTTTTTCTGGAACCTTTGAGGAAATGGTAAGGGTGGAATCTTAGAACTTTAACCCTCTTGATTTGCTATTTCCTTGATCTTCCCTTTTGATGATGGAGGTTCTTCATGTTGGCCTATTGATGTCTTTTGCACATCTATCTCATTGCTAACAGCTCCCACAACTTCAATAGGTAGTATACTTGGATTTGGTGGACCTACTACTTCTTTGCCGCTCCTAGTAGTAACCGCCTTACAGCTCTCCTTTGGATTTACTTGAGTATCACTTGGAAAAGAGCTCTGCTGCTAATTTGAGACTATTTGTGTCAACTACCCCACTTGTGTTTCTAGATTCTTAACAGTGGCATTAATGTTTCCCACCTGGATTTCAATTTTGAAAGCTCTTGCGTCATTTTTATCCATCCTTCTAGTCAACTCCTTGAAGAATCTTGTATGCATATTCATCATTTCATCAAGTTTATCCTCCAAAGATGGCTTTTGTCTTGCAAGCTCTGTTGAGGGACGAATCCTGGTGGCATTTGAGCATTTCTGTTATTTGCATATGAGAAATTCTCATGGTTTCTCACACCTAGATGATAATACTTTGGGACATTATACCCCCTAGTGGGTGCTTGATACCCGCTAAATCTGTTCATGGCATTCATCTGTTCGATTGAAGCTTCTCCATGATAAGATGCCTTACTCGCTTCTGCAATTGACTGCACTTGTTCATGCTGCTGAAACTGTGCTCCAATACTCTTTTCTTCCACCAAATTCAACCGATGGGTCATAGCTGCAATTTGGGCATGCAAAGCACTAATCTCATCAACTTCATGAACCCACTCTTTTTGCTGTACTTCTTTCTGTACCATGTCCATAAGCATTAGCTGCCATGTCTTCAATCAGTTGAGTCGCATTTGTGGTTGACTTCCCCATCAAAGATCCTCCAGCTACTGAATCTACCAAGGCCCTGGTGGGCGGTGTAAGTCCACTATAGAACATCTGGATTTGAAACCAAGGTAGATATCTATGTTATGGGCAATGTCTCAGTAAGTCTTTAAATCTCTCCCAAGCTTCATACAAAGATTCAAAATCAGATTGTTTGAAAGAGCTAATCTCCCCTCGCAGTTGATGTACTTTGGCCAGTGTGAAATACTTTTGTAGAAACTTCTGGCCCATTTCTTTCCAAGTTGTAATACTTCCCGTAAGTAGGGTTTGCAGCCAACCTTTTGCTTTATCCCTTAAAGAGAAGGGAAACAGTCGTAACCTAAGCTGATCTTCAGTTACTCCATTCATTTTGACCGTATCACATATTTCCATGAAGGAATGTAGTTGTGCCATTGGATCCTCCACAGCTGAGCCTCCAAACTGTTGCTGCTGCACCATAGTGATCAAGGACGGTTTCAACTCAAAATTGTTTGCATTTATTGGTGTCCTTGCTATGCCTGAGTAATTGTTATTCAGCACGGATTTAAAGAAGTCCCTCAAAGGTGCTTCTCTATACTGGCCCTCCCTACTATTCCCAACTCCTTAACTTCCACTGTCAGCCATGGTTGGTACTCGTTCTTGAGCCTCCAACCGAATCTAATTGATTGTTTTCAGCAAATCTGGATCGTAGGGGTCACAAGGGCGTTTACTCATGCAAGCCTGAAACACAAAAACACAAACAGATCAAGTGTATTCAATGTGTTTTTACTAAATATAAGAAAAATCAATTAATAGGCAATAATAAAATAAAATTTTGTCTTGACTAAGACTAAACCAAATTCAACTAGTTTTAAAAATACTAAACATCGTATTTTTCCCGGCAACGGTGCCAAAAACTTGTTGGCAATCCTGCAAGTGTACAGTTTCGCTCAAGTATAAACTAGTAAGACCGAGTATCGTCCTCAGGGAAAAAGAGTTGATTTGTAATTTCAAATCCCAATTTACTACTGACCAAAGTTTTATCAAGACGATAACTAGATGTAATTGAATTAATTTTAAAAATAGAAACTTCTCTAAACAAAAGCAATAGTTAATAATAAGAAATCTATGTAGAACGTGTCTAGGATAGTGAATACCGTTGCGTAGTTTGCGATCCTTCATTTTAATCGTGAATTACTTAAACTATGAGTTTTTACATCAACAGTTGAAATCATCTCCCAAGGTATTTCAACATTTACTAGATTTGTCTCGTTAAGCCCTCTTCTGAGGTGCTCACTTAACAACCTACGTGTTATGTTCAACAGTCCCTGTGCAACCCCTTAGATTAGTCAATAATCTCCCGATAAATCAACTGGTCTAAGTCCAAATTGTGACATCCACCCTTTAGGCTTCTCTTCCGAGGAAGACTAAAGTGTTGGGTTCAATATGTCTATGGCCAGTAAACATAAAGCATTAAGTCTACACAATATGAAATAGAGTTTATAACTCAATAACAACAACTAGATATCACAAACTATGCATTGAACATCACATCTCTGACAATAAAACTAATTAGCTAGACATGAATTCAAAGGAAAACATGAAATTAAATTCAAAGAAGTAAAACATATTCAAATCTCTTAAACAATCTTCAATTCGTAATGGAAATACAGGTTTTCATGTCCCACAGCCGTCACCAGTGGTTTCTTTTCGAATTAGGTATTTCTGACTATAATCACCCTTTTCTATATATAGTTCCGCACTAAAAAAACCTTAAAAATTATAAAAATCTCAATTATCACTCGAGTGACCGCAGTCAGTGATTTTTATGACAAAAGCCCAAAATTCTCCACCTGCTGCCTGCTAGGTCTGTCCTGTCTCTGTGCATATCCCATTCTAGTGACCACGGTTACCAGTTTATGGACCGCGGTCACCAGTGTGTTATGTCTTGGTTCGGTCCTTCTTTTATTACTGCAGTCTTTAGTTGTTGGACCGCGGTCTTCAGGTACTTTCTCATGATTCCTTCTCCTGTTTTCCTTCGCATTATGCATTCTTCCTTTGTGCTTCAACCTGTATCCTGCAATACACTCAATTCCTTTCCCAGACATCATTTCCTTATAAAAGAATATCAAAACTTTAAAAACAAGGCTTAAAAAGATATTAAACAATGCAAACCCCTACCTATATGCAAAAACTAGTAATTATGCAATTCTTCAATTAATTTTCCCTTATTTCTTATAAAATGCAATAATTTACCTATTCTAATGTTAGTTTGCTATGCAACTAACAACTGTTCATTGGCACTATTCATCGTTATTGTTTATCGTTTTTATCACTACTTTGTAGGTCTTTAAAAAGTTTGAGATAAATCGAGCAAATCGATTTAGGGCATTATTAGATTGAAAACAATCAAGATAATAAATTTAGGGCACAATAAACGGGATGAATAAGGCACGATTGATAGTAAACGCAATAAACAAGATTATGAGTTCAAATAATATGGGAAGTTACTATTCATCAGAAGTTACTATTCATCAAATAATATGGGAAGTTCAAATAATATGGGAAGTTACTAACTGTTAATATGTATATTTTGTTAATATGAGAAGTTATTATTCATTGCAATAAATTGAATCCTGAGTATGGTATATTATGATATATTTTGGTATATTTTGTTTATATTTTTTATAATATGCATACAATATATAGTTAGTAATATGTATACTAAATTCTGAAGCATATTTTGGTATATTTTTGTATATTTTGGTATATTTTATTTATATTTTTTGTAATATGTATACTAAATATGCCAAAATATATCGTCTGTAATCAGCATAACAGTTCTTTGTGCCCAGAATATATGCAAATATACCAAAATATACCGAAATATACTAAAACCTGTTAAAGAGTTTTGTATATATTTTGGTATATTTGTTTTGTATATTATAAAATACAGGTAAATATATCATCATACTCTATTCATAATCATTATATCATGATTTTTCTCATTTGAAATCGATATAGCTCATATGTGTACTAGAATATACCGAAATATACCAAAATATACCTCGACCCATTACATAAGTATGGGTATATTTCTAAATATTTATGGTATATTTAGTATATTTCCTGTATATTTCAGTAAATTTGTGTATATTTATTGTAAATATATGTGTATATTGTACAAGATAGGTAAATATATCATCATAATCTGTTTCATAATCATTATAGCTGATCTTTGTGCCAAAATATATCAAAATGTAGAACCTTTATTCATTGGTACTGTTCATCGGCATTGTTCATCGTGCTATTTGAGAAATATACAAAAATATACCGAAATATACAACCTTCATTCATTGGTACTGTTCATCATTACTGTTTAAGAAATATACCGAAATATACAAAAATATACAACCTTCATTAATCTGTACTGTTCATCGCCACTGTTCATCATTTTTCATCACTGCTTTGTAGGTCTTTAGAAAGCTTGAAATATCTTGTACTATTCATTAGTGTTCATTGACACTGTTCATCATCTTCTTTGTGCTGGTTTTTGCCCCTGCTCATTCTACAACCATTTTTTTGTTGCTTTATCAAACAATTATGGCACAATCGCAGTTGAAAACTGAGAAACTAGGGCACGATCGCCGAAAAATCAGGGCACGATCGCGCTAATAGCGTTGCTGGATTTCTATGCAGGTATTATTGTAAATAAAATCGTAATACTGATAAAAATGAAAAACAAAAAGTTTCTGAAAATATTTTTGATAGTATTTTTAAAATAATGACATACTATACAATTTTCTCTTTAATTATGAATGATTATCTGTGTAACTGAATTAGGAGATTGTATTTATTGGTCAGTTGGCTTGTAGTTCGTGTACTTATTACGAATTTTAGGTGAAACACTGAGTTTTACTTGTAGGCTATGTTGGCCAAAGACATAAGATTTATATTTGAATTATCCATTAGTTATTAAGTTTTATGAGATTTATTTACGGGATTTTTTTAATATGTTTGCCATGGGATTTTTATTTAATGCCCAAACCCGTTTGCAACACAAAATGATTTTACGATTTAAAAAAGTAAACAACTTTATTAAATAATTTATTTTCTAAAAATAAGATTTTTCTGAAATAGGATATTACAAAATTAATTAAAGGGTTAACTTAGAGAGCTTAGTGGATCTACTCTACTCAAATATGTTTGATTAATTAAATCAGAACAACAAACACAACAATCACTTTCATACATTAATTACTTCAATCAATAGTTTGATTTATCGATAGGAACTATCATTGGTTGCCCTTCTATCATTTTGCATCAAACGCTTTTTCAAAATGTGTCAATCCAAAGTTGGACATTGTTTTGTAAGCAGTCCATAAAGTACCCAAAGATCACCCAATCAAAATGTTGAAGCTCATCTCTTATAATCCACTAATGATACCTAAATAGTATCATCCCAGGACTTATGTTTTCGTATCTTAATTATGTTCTCTAACTATTTTGTCAACTCATCACGATTCATGAAAATTCATATGCAAATTTCTCAATCATGTACATGAGCACTATATCAATCCATAGTTGACAATTTTTAACGCTATTATACGCAACTCAAGAAATTTGAACTCTTAACTTATGCATCAATAAATTTATTATAATTATTCAATTTAATTCAATTGATTGTCCTCTCTATTGCATAATGTAAGGGAGATGCACTGCTGCTTGATTAGCGTTATCAAACTCAAGGCACATTTGAGGTTTCTTTTTAGCTAAATCATTTTGACAGTCGACTGTTGCCCCCACCAAGAACATCAATGCTTGGTACAGCACCGCCACCCTAACTCTTCTTCTCAGAGCCTTCATTGTTGACTCGCTTCTCAGTCACTACCGCACCATTCTAATCTCTTCTCTCCATTACGTTTTGTGCATGCTTTAGTTTGGTAATCGGTGGGTTTTTCTTATTTCAACTTGTTTTCTAAGATTTTGTTAGATTATGCTTGTCAAAATTGTGAGTAATAATCGGTGGTGAAGGTGCGGTTGCTACTAGTGTAGATTTCACAGCTTTCCACTTTGTAATACACTTGATTTCAACTTCTGTTGGATCGTCCTTTATCTGTTTGATGAAATGCTTATATGTGATTCATTGCTTTGTGCAATCCATGACAAGTTGAATCTCTTCACATCGATAATAGATCATCTCTTTCGTTGGATCATCCATTGGATATGCATGGGCTTCTTGCATTTTCCATCTTCAACTAAGGGCTTCTACTACCTTTCTTTTGCAATATCATCTTTCTCTCTTTTCTCTCTCACACACACCCACAACAAAAAATCATCTCGAAAACTTGTTTTCCATGCGACTAGTAGGCACTGTATCGAAAGGTTGTTGAAGGTAGTGTTCGTGAGTCTCTGTTTGGTGCTTGGAAACCCTAGGTTTCTATTTCAATTTTTATTTTGTTTTGTAATGTTTCTTATATTTTGCATTGGTTTCTAGGGCATTATTATTATTATAATTTTGTGTTTCATTGAAATTCTGATCAGCTTGGAGGATCCATTGATGTGAAGACATGATGGTAACTGTGGTAAACAAACTTGAAAACCAACTTGTAGAAGCTGGAAACATATTTCTCAATCCTCCATTCTCTGTCAAAGAGTTTTTATCCCTTCTAGATGTAAGCGCTATCTGTTTCTGCCATTTGACTAGGGCTTTTATCACTTCGTAATACACTTGATTTTAACATGCATGCATCTATACTATGGACTATAAATGACTTTTCTTCATGTACTAACCTTTGTAGGTGGAGTACAAACGAATCACTTAGCGTTTAGGATGTAATGGGGCTATAAATTGTCCATTTCATTGGGAAACTATTGCAGTAGCTAAGAGTCATGTGGAATGTAGAATTTATGCTATCTACTGGTGCATGTTCCTAAGAGCTCAATAACTAGAGAAAACTAAAATAAGTAATCATTTTTGAAGATTAGTCGGATGCGATGATTACTTTACCTTGTTTTATTTTCTTTTATTTTCTAGAGTATGTGTTAATGATTAATAACGTCTTTTGAATGATAAAACTATAAAAGAAAAATTGTTGATTATGTACTTCAGCATTCTTATGTGCAGTATGCTTGATTTTAATTTCTCTTTAATTTGGCTTACAAAGAAATTTGTGTGCTTGTGGACAGTGAATTTCAACTCATTCATGAGTTATGCTTATATGTACTATCAGCATCACAAAGGACTGAGCTTATACGTGCTACATTGTCAATCGAGCGTGCATTTCTCTCATGTATTCCTCTAGGCTATATTTTTGAATCTCCACTGGTTTGTTCTCAATTCTATATAATTATTTTGCATAATTGGTGCTTTGAGGTCATACTATCACTATTTTAGTGCAAAGTAGCAAATCATTAAGTGATACATTTTTCCTAATTCTACTTGCTGTTGGAAATAATTATGAATTTCTTCCCAATTGTATCCTAGAGGAATCTTACTCTGAAATGCTTCACATGTTCTTTATTGTCTGTTTGAGCAGTCATATTGCATGTTTTATACTTGATGTTATAGCATATATATCTTGATGATCCACCTTTTCGATATTTTCTCTTAGTGTATTCATATCTATTTTTTTCCCAAGTGCTAACAATTCTTATCTTGTGGTTTTCCTAGGTGGTTGCTCATCAATTTGGAGACTTCTACGATATGCAATATGTTAAAATATTTATGTCTTCATGGTGCAATTATAGGTATTTTAGTTGGCCTCATTTCATATGGCTTATGCTTACAACTTATAGCTTTAGTAAATTGACTCAAAATATATCTCTTGAGAAGCTTATGCAAAGGACTCATTCTGAATTTTTTTAATTAATTCCCTTTGTGATAATCAAAGTCTTTGTGAAGCATTTTTAAAAATAAATGTTCAATTTAAAATGAAATCCTTACTTTTTGTTAATCGAAATCTTTATTTTTTGTTAATCTCTTATAACTACTCATAAGCATTGACTTGATTGGTTGCACTTTAAATAACATCACAAAAGCAGAAGATGGCAGAAATGGTTGGTGAGTTCTAACTTTTTTGAAGTTGCTTTTAACAACCTCCTCCCCCCCGTCCCTTCTTTTAAATTTTTTTTAAGTTGAAGGAAGTTGTAGTTTCCCTAAGTTGTTACCGCGTTTTCTCGAAAGTAAGCCAAAACTACTTCCAATGGTCCAAACTTCAACTAATGAAATCATTGGACAATATTTAATCTTTGTTGTTTTCCCTATTCAATTGAATGAACATTGATTTTTGGGTTATTATTGATATTTTTTAGACCATTCTTCCACCTGGAACAAATATTCCTGACATTGTTGCCCATGGTTCAGGTGAAGAACAGGTAAGCCTTTCCTCCTCCTAATTTAATTTTGACTCTATAATTTTTAGGCATCTTCTTTCCTAATTAAATATTTTATCTCTCATTTCCTCAAAAAGACAAATTCAGTATTATAAACATATGCCCTTTTATAAAACTTTTCCTGGTGAATTTCTTTCTATATTTGTTCAAGACTTGAGAGGACTGAAGAACCTTAGAACCAGCCATAAACATAGTAGTTGCAGCTAAGAATTGTCTGATTTTGACAAATATGGTAGCAATTTTTGTATTCGATAAAGAGCCTTGTAAGTCTCTTTTACATGGCTGCACATACACACACACATGTTTAATATGCTTCACTTTATATTATCTGTTTCTTTGACAAGAATATGTTTCTTTGTTGATGTTTTTCATGCTAAAACTTCATTAACAACTTATCCATCATCACTAGCAATTGTTTCCAAACCTGTAACATATTGACACACCAGAACATCAGGACACACCGAGTGACTCAAAGTACTATCCCCTCCTCTTGGAGTTTTCTCGCCTCCGCGGAGTTTCGATTAAATAAAATTTATCATTTATTTAGTAAAATTTGGGTGAAAAATGAAACTAGGCTCATTTCGAGTCTAAATTTAGTAGGTTTCCGAAAGTTTCATTTTGTGACCCTTAGGGACCCAAAACAACCTGAAATGAAGTAAGGTGCAATGAACCAACTAATTAGATAACATATCCAAAAATTAAAACAATTAGTCAAGATTAGGGTTTTCATTTGCCAGACGCCCTTCAGGGGGTCTAAATTAGAAAGAATTGGCATTTAGGGTACTTTGGCAGATTAAAATGACTTGAAATGAAACAAAAGACATGAACTAACAAAATGAATGACATATCCGAAAATCAAAACAATTGGCCAATATTTGAATTTTCATTTGCTAGTGACCTCAATGGGTCTTAAATAAGAAAAGTTTTTGAGAGAAAATCACCTTGGGCCAAACCATACCTTAAAATGTGCATTAAGTTCATGTGATTTCAAAACTATAGGTTATAAATCATAATTCCTTGTAAATAAGGAGATATTAATTTTTATTTGATTTTTGTGAACCCATGAAGTCATGGCCACCCTAAGTATGTACAAGTCACATGGGTGGAAAACCATGATTATGTGTACCGTCACCCTACCCTAAGCTCTATGGGATGTTTCCTTTATTTGAATCCTTGTAAAATGATCTCATGTTCCATGCAAATGATTCAGTACACCCACATTAATAGACGTTTTATATTATCTAGAAACCATAAGACATGATTCCATATACACCCCCATTTGATTGTGTACACCCACCCCCACTTAAGCCAAAATCGGCCCAACCATGTACATGTGTGTATGCACACATGTGATCAACCCCATTTAGATAGTTTCCTGAAACCAAGATGAGCATCTTTGACTATTATATGTTGTCCCCTCGAATTTAATATTGTACACCTTGCTTGATGTCCAAGAAATAAGAAAATAGGAAAGTATCTCTTGTGTGTTTGTGTGATGAGCAAGCAAGGAAACCAAAAAGAAAAGTTGTCATGAGCACATAGGGGACGTCCCATTTGAATTAGAATATGATTTAAACCTCTTTTATGTTCACATGTAGTTCGGAAACAAGATTGTACTCATATATTTTGAATTAGAAAGTCATAGTAGTCTCACTTGCCAACCAAGAGCACACTTGCCCTCTTTATGCAAACCATCCCCTTTATATATAGAAACTTGTGCAAATTTTTGTGAGCTGCCCAAGGCAGCCCTAGGACGTCCCATATGCTCTCATGAACATCTATGTAAACCTCCCTTGCTCACTTTCATCTCAACCCAAAGAGTTGACACTTCCCTTTTTGTTTGCTTTTGCCTTCTTCTTAGCACCTCTTCTCACTCTCTTTTCTTTCTTGTGTGAGAAGTTCTTATTTTAGTATTTTAGAGAGTTTTGAAGTATTTTTGTAGGTGATTAGAAGTTCTTGAAATTCTAAAAGTGGTGGATCAGGGGAACCTCTACCGGATTCTACAAAGAAACTCGAATTAAGATGGATGAGATTTCTAGAACACCTTCTTTACTACTTCAAGTCTTTAGTATATTCATGTTTGTTTTTAGTTTTTAGCATGTTTATATTTCAATTTGAAGCATGTTTGATCAATTTTTATTTTCAATTTAACATGTTTTCATATTTTAATTCATACGTGATAGCACAACATGCTTAGAAACTATACTTAGACTTGTTTTTGAATTTTTAAGCATGCCATGTATGTTTTTATGTTTTCCTGATTATTTAAATTATAATATTAATTATTATGATCTTGTTTCATATTTATTTGAAATTAAATATGAGAAAGTGAAGATAACAACTACATACCATCATAGTAGTCTAAGTGGCGCTATGGGTGTTCTTTGCATATACTTAGTGTATATGGGTAACATCACTAAGTGTGGATGTGTTTTAAAATACTTGGAATGTGGACATGTGATCCTTATTTCCAATGGAATGTGACAAGATGAATTGTCATTCCATCCCAGAATAGGAG
>JAJIYU010019002.1:0-10961 GCA_030144865.1 Tinospora cordifolia
ACCTTAATTTTTTTCATTTAACTATCAAATTAAGGTTTTATTTGTTAGATTTTCACTATAACTCTAATTTATTTTATTTTTCACGTGTTATCCCACAATTTGCACCCAAAAAAAAGTTTGAAATTAATTTATTTAATTATTTGACAAAATTCTGGGGTATTACACTGGACTTTTCAGCAACACGCATAGCCCGTTTTCTTCAGCATGAGCAGCACACAACTTCCAAGATGGTGGACATTAGCAAGCTTCTTCTTCACGGGCAAGATGTGATGGCTAGCTGGATGCAACAGCAGCAATGAAAACATAGGCGAGCTGACGGCAAGATGCAGCAATGGCGGACAACAGCTCATCTTCCTTTCTTCTTCGCACACAAACAGACGACAACAGTAAAAATGGTGGACAACAACTCACCACAGTGGACAACAAGCTAATTCGGTGATGTTGAGGTGTAATGGTGGCCGTTGGGTGAGGCATAAGCTAGATTCGGTGCATTTTTGGGATGTCTTGGTGGTTGGTTTTAAAAATCCAGCGAGCTGCAACCCGAATCTATGATCAACAACCCAGATTCGGCATGATTAAGCTTGCAATGGTGGTTTTGATGGTGGAAAAGGTAGATCCGGCGGCTTTGAAGACATATTGATGGCTGGTTTTGTAGATCCAAACTAGATCAGTGGTTTGAGCTCGTGACGGTGGTGGTATGTTAGTGCCAATGGTAGATCCAGCGATGTTTGGAAAATGGAGTGGCAGCTTGTTGTGCTTTTCCTTCGTTCTTCCTCTTTGTGCAACGCCACACAGCTGCAACTCCTCTGTTCTTTGTGCAATGTAGCAGCAACGCTCTAATGGTGGTTGGATCTGGAACGTGTTGCAGATCTGGGACGAGATCTAAGACATGATGGTTGGGTTTCTTCTTTGTGCAACAGATCTGGAGCACGAGATCTAGAATGTGTTGCACATCCAAAATCTAGATTTTTTTCCATTTTTTGTTATTGCTATAAGACTTGAATGAAGAAAAGAAGAAGAACAATGAGCTTCCTTTTTTTGTGTGTGTATGCTTTGGTTGAGTGTCCAAAGCCTGGAGTAATTGCCTTATATATATGAGCTTACTTAGATAATAAAGCTTTTTCTTTCAAATAGATTTTTTTTTAATTCATTCTATTAACCCTATGATATTCAAAATACATATTTACATATATCTATAAAATATATATATATTTTTTCACTAATATATATATATATATTCATTGCGACGTGCTCGTATTACAAAAATTTGGGCTATTACAATCTACCCTCCTTAAAAGAATTTTGTCCTCGAAATTTAAAAGTACAAATGCGTATGATGCTATCCTATCAAGTGTTCCTGGTGAAGAGAGCTGGGTATTTAGTCCGCATCTCACTCTCCAATTCTAAGGTCATCTCTTCCAAATCATGATGTCTCCACAATACCTTGACCAAAGGAATTTCCTTGGCCCTGAGACTTTGTACCTTATAGTCTAGTATTCTGACTGCTGGTTCTTCGTATGTCACATTGTCTCGAAGTATGAGCTCCTCCCAGTGTATGACATGTGATGGGTTTGGCTCGTACTTCCGTAGCATCGATACATGGAATACGTTATGAATCGAGGACATACGATTCAACAAGTCCAGCTCATAGGCGCACTCACCGACCTGCTTGAATCTCTCGAACGGACCAATAAAACTTGGTGCTAGCTTCCCCTTGATTCCAAAACGTCTGATCCCTTTCTGTGGACTAATCTTTAGGAAAACTCTATCACGCGGTTGAAATTCTAGAGGTCTTCTTCTTTTGTTCGCATAACTTTTCTACCTACTCTGGGTTGTCACTAACATCTTCTGAATCTTCTTTAACTGAGTGTTCATCTCTTATACCAATTCTAGTCCTGTAAGGACCTGATCCTCAAAGTCTGCCCAATGAGGCCGCGATCTGCAGGGTCTACCATAGAGCACTTCATATGGAGCCATTCGTATGCTTGCCTGATAACTGTTATTGTAGGCAAACTCTGCCAAATGTAGGTACTTGCTTCAGTTTCCCTTGAAATGAAGGACACACGCTCTTAGCATATCTCCTAATATCTGAATGACCCTCTTAAACTGTGTTACAACCTAATTTTCAACCGGACCTCCGTTCACATGTTACCTCACGTGTGGATCGTCGCCCGATGAAAATTGAGATGCTACCTAAAAGTTTTATTCTGTCCAAATCTTTTTCTTCCAAAATCAAGTTTATATCAATTTGTTCTCTAGTCAATCTCTGGATAATTTCTCATACAAAATAGAAGAGTTAAAATAATTCTCTCGAACATTCTCTGGATTCCATAATACAAGTTATCAATAATGCAGCAGAAAATACTTTAAAACTGTTCATTCAACCCAAAATTGTTAAACAAGGAAAGCCATTGAAAAGTAAAACAACTAAAGTTACACCAATGTATATACATTAAAATAATCCAGTAAAATATATAAAACATGACCTTCAAGTCACCTATCCCAGACGACCTCCCCGTGAGGTGTCCAATCAAAGTGCGAGTCTTCTGACGTAGGCTACAGTACTCTAAGTCCATGTGTACCTGAAGACAGAAATGGGAGTGAGCTCGAAAGCTCAGTGGATCGTTCCTACACATCACATGCATTATACAGACCCAATCCAAAACATTACACGCACTTTCAAACATTCATTTGTTTTAGTTGTGATCTAAGATCAGAGGAGGGCTGAGATGCCTCTCGATTTTCCCTGTGATCCAATCAAATCTCAGAGGGTTCCAAGAACCGTCTAAAATCAATCGACACTCACATCACAGCCTAAGAGAGTGTACTTACCATGGCATCATACCATCTCCCAAAGACTTCGAGTCAGCCCTAGATGGGAATACCTACGATCCGCCTTGTGGCTCGACAATCTCAAGCAGTGACATATAGGAGATGCCACCTCGATCCACCTCGGGCTCGTCAATCGCACTGGTACGTGGATTCTTAATAAACCATCGTCTTATTTTAGTTTTACAAACAATTTCAATCATGCCAACCATCATACATGTCATGAAAAAGAAATCAAATAATGCAGGTCATTCGCTCAATAAATAATAAAATCTAAATGCATGATTTCCTATTAATGCATGCTATAGATGAACAAAGCACAATTTAAATAAATTATTACACCATCATCCAAGCAAGCCAAACAAGTTCAACTATTCAATCAAATGCTTTGAATCTTAAATCCGTATGATACAATTGAGCAAGGAAGTCATGCCCACCTGATTTCGCCGATCTTCAGGGCTCCTTGCTTTCCTTCGAGATCCTTTATATGCTAAAATATATAAATCTGAAATTTAACACTTAATAGCATTACTTTTAAGCTTAAATAATTTCTAAGATAATTATAGAGCTCAAACAGTGCTTCCAACTAATTTAGGGTTATTCTAAAATTCTAAAATTTTATATATTCTAACTAAAATAGTTTTCTAAGTCTTCTAAATTTCCTTAATTTGAATTTGCGACTTTAATAATTTACTTGCAAGCTTTTATCATATAATCAGAGTTCTAATAACTTAATTGTTGTAATATAAATAATTTATTAACATCATGATAAATTTAATTACGAACAAAATAAGACTTCTAGACGTTCCATGTTTAGTTTCAAAGTCTAAGATTTTTGTATTTTCTTATAAAAGACTTTTAAATTCCTATGGTTTATTTTTTTTCCATCTCTTTAACTAATTTACTTTATTAAATTATAAACTTATCCTAACTTAAAAGATTAATTAATTTAATTAATCTTTGTGTTTCATAATTAATAAATAGTCTCATGTTGAATTTATTTAATTTGAATCATTAAATAAATTTTCTAATATTTGAAAATTTATAATAAAATTATTTATTATAAATTAGATTCTAAAAGGATTCTAATCTATTTGAATAAAAGGATTCTAATATTTATTATTTACATCTAGCTTCTAAATAAAATTAGATTTCTAATATTCGAAACTCCGAATTTTCTAAGCTTTGATATTTATATTCTAAGCATCTAACCTAATTCACAAGCATTGGATTTAATATTTCTACTAAAATATTTAATAAAGTTTTAAATTTTAAATTCTGTTTTGTTTTCACATCTATAATTAACTAAAAATAAATTTCATACTATCACAATTTTAAAAATCAAAAGGATACCTTTTCGATATGTATTTGCAACTAGACATTGTTCATCGTCGCCTTCATCGCGCGAACAAACACAGCAACCGTACTCAAATCGTGAAGCCCATCTACTGCAACCCCAAATTTCAGCAACCACAAAAATACAGTTTTCTTCGTTCAACTCGCGCACCAAATCTGTGATACACTGAAATTCTGTTCTCAGCTCTCAAACTAAATAGAGAGACCGAGAGCTGTATTTATATCAGAAGGAAAATGTACAAAGACTGATACAGAACAAGTGTACAGGATACACTCCTTTCTAACCAACTGCTAACAGTCTAACCAACTACTAACAGACTAACTACTAACAGAAGATTAACAACTAACAGACATTATCTTGACATCCCCCCGCAATCGAGAGGGTGGAACAGACACACCGAGATTGTTCCAAAAACGAAAGAACAAAGAAGTAGATAAAGGCTTGGTAAAACCATCAGTGAGCTGATCATTTGACGACACATACTGCACAGACAGCTCCTTGTTAAGCACCATATCTCGAACAAAATGAAGATCGAGCTCAATGTGTTTAGTGCGAGAGTGAAACACAGGATTTGAAGCAATGGCCTGAGCACTAGTATTATCACACCACAAAACAAGGGGAAGAGAAAGTGAAATAGAAATTTCAGTAAGAAGAGAACGTAACCATTTCAATTCAGCAGTAGCAGTAGCAAGAGCTCGATACTCAGATTCAGCACTGGAACGAGCAACAACATTCTGTTTCTTAGACAGCCATGACACCAAACAAGAGCCCAAAAAGTCACAGTAACCACCAATTGATTTACGGTCATCCAAAGAACATGCCCAATCTGCATCTGTATATCCAAAAAGAGATGGGGAAGAAGAAGCAGTATAATATAAACCATGATTGACAGTACCAGCTAAGTACTGCAACACTCGTTTAACAGCCTGCCAATGCATCTCAGAAGGGGAATGCATGAACTGACTTAACTTTCCTGTGATGAATGAAATATCTGGTCTAGTGTAGGCCAAATATTGCAGAGAACCAACAGCTTTACGATATAATTGAGGATCCGAGAAGGGTTGACTATCAGAAACAGTCAGTTGTTTCCCAAGAACTACAGGTGTATCACATGGTTTAAGAGAGGAAAAACCCAGCCGACTAATTAAATCTCTAATGTACTTGGATTGCGAAATATGCAAGCCATTATCATCCCGAGTCAGTTCTAAGCCAAGAAAGAAACTAGCATCACCAAGATCTTTGAATTTGAAAGTTGCATTAAGTTGAGACACAAACCTTGAAATATGAGATATATCGGAGCCAGTGATCAAGATATCATCAACGTAAATGGCAACAAACAAAGAATAAGAAGTCCAGGGAAGAAAAAATAAAGAAGGATCAGCTTTAGAATTTACAAATTTCCAATCAAGAAGCTTCGAATGAAGACGTTCATACCATGCCCGGGGAGCTTGCTTTAAACCATAGAGCGCCTTATTAAGTTTACAGATATGATGCAGATGAGATCGAGAAACAAACCCTTCCTGTTGTGACATAAAAACATCTTCATCAAGCTTACCATTTAGAAAGGCATTATTAACATCAAGCTGTTTAATGGGCCATTTAAACATAGTAGCAATGGCTAGAAGGATTCTCACAGTAGATGGTTTCGCAACTGGACTGAAAACTTCCCCAAAATCAATTCCAGGAGTTTGATGAAATCCTTTCGCAACTAACCTAGCCTTGTAACGGCTAAGAGAACCATCTGAATTCTGTTTAGTCTTGAAAACCCACTTACAACCAATTAAATTGTGAGAAGGAGAGCTCGGAATTAAGGTCCATGTATCATTAGCAATGAGAGCATTGTATTCCTCATCCATGGCTGCTTTCCAATGAAGATTTTGAAGAGCAGCAGCGATAGATTGAGGTTCAGCAGAGAATTGTGAGGAAGTGTGAAATGTTTTGGGTTTAAAAATACCCTGTTTAGACCTTGTAATCATAGGATGAACAGAAAGTGGAGCAAGGGAAGAGGGAACTAAAATAGATGGATTTTGAAGAGATTGGGAACCAGAAGTTTGGGGAAGATCAAGAATGTGAGAATAGTGTGTGGGGAAGATGAAATAGAAGAAACAGATAGGTGGATTGAACAGAGGACTGAATTATCAGCAGAATGTGAGATGGAAGGTGCTGCAGAAGAAACAGATGAGGTGGATTGAACAGAGGACTGAATTTTAGATGGAAGATGAAGAATAGTGTGTGGGGAACATGAAACATAAGGTTTAGAAGCAGAATTTGTGAACAGTCAAGTATAGGGAAAAAAAATTTCATTAAAAACAACATTGCGAGAAAGATAGATTCGACCTGAAGGACTTAAACACTTATAGCCCTTATGTATCTCACTATAACCAAGAAAAACACACTCGAGAGAATGAAACTGAAACTTATTATGCTGATATGGACGTAAACAGGGGAAACAAGATGAGCCAAAACATTTCAAGAATTTGTAATCAGGTGAAACTCCTGTGATCAATTTGAAAGGAGAGTCACCATTTAGCACAGGTGTAGGAAGACGGTTAATCAAATACACAGCAGTATGAACAGCTTCCCACCAATATTTCATAGGTAAAGAGGCTTGAGCAAGTAATGCCAAAGCCATTTCTATAATATGTCTATGCTTCCTCTCAGCCCGTCCATTTTGAGCATGATCATATGGACAAGAATGAATAAATTCAATGCCAGACTGTCTCAAAAAAGTCTCAAAACTACGAAATTCACCTCCCCAATCTGAATGTAAACACTTAATTTTTCTGTCAAACTTGTTTTCTACAAGTCTTTTGAATGCTATAAAAGCAGATAAAGCTTCAAATTTGAATCTTAATGGAAAAATCCAAGTATATCTGGTATGATCATCAAGAAAATGAATATAGTATCTAAAACCTTGACGAGAATTGATTGGAGCTGGTCCCCATAAATCTATATGAACCAGATCTAGAGGATGAACAGCTCTTTTATTTGATCTAGGATGAGGCAATATATGTGATTTACCAAGATGACAAGCATTGCAGAAATCAGAATTTTTATTCAATGCACCAGACGCATTACATTTAGAAAGAACTTGAGACAGAATAATAGCAGAAGGATGTCCAAGCTGTTTATGCCACAAGTCACTTGTAGAAACAAGAAAACTGGTAGCAGATTTCAGTGGAACAGAATTACTAGAACATGAAGAATCAGATTGAGATGGAACTTTTATCTGATACAAGCCATCTTTAATGCTCCCTCGAAGAAGAATGCGATGTGACTGATTGTCCTTCACATACCAGAAATCAGAATGAAATTCAACATAAACATTATTATGATGAGCTAATCTTGAAACACTTATCAGATTTTTCTTGATAGCAGGCACACATAAAACTTGGCTGAGACGTAAATCATATGAAGATGAAGCTAAAGACTTAAATCCTATACCAGAAATTTTTAGTGCAGTTCCATCACCGACTTGTAGAGTAGATTTACCTTCATACTCAATTGCAGATGAAACAGAGGATGCATCAGGAGTTACATGATTAATAGCTCCACTATCAAGAATCCAGGACTGATCTGCAAGAATTTCTGGTGATGCAACATATGCACTAGGATGACTACCAGATGATGAAGCTGATCCCATGTATGCAAGATCTTGTCTGTGATAACACACTGCTGCTGAGTGACCAAACTTTCCACATATCTGACAGGTTGGTTTTGAAAAATTTGAAGAACGACCTCCTCTACCACGATTCTTACTTCCTCCTCGTTGAGAATAATTGTTCTTGTTCTTGAAACTATTTGACTGTTGTTGCTAATGGTTGGATCTGAATGAAGACTAATTAGATTGATTCATGTTTGTATTCACTCTAGTGAACACAGTATTTGCAGAAGCTGAAGAATCAAGATTGATGTTGCTGAACTGAGACAGTTGCTCAGGCTGACACTCAAAACTAAGTAATGATGACTGTAATTCTGGCCAAGAAAGACTATCTTTCTGTTGTAACACCGTAGTGATAGGAAGATAATTTGCATTCAATCCAGCTAGTGTACACGACACAAGATCTGCACCTGGAAATGGTTGTCCTGCTGTTGCTAGACAATCTGAATACTCCTTCATCTTAGAAAGATACTACACCATTGTCATGGATCCTTTTCTTGTAGTTTGAATTCCTATTCTGCAAATCTGAATACGTTCTTTATTGTGAGCACCACAGAGGTTTTCAATGGCAGACCACACCTCCTTGGACGTTGAAACACCAATTATCTGAGAAGCTACTAATTCTGTTAAAGAGTTTAGTATCCAACCTAAAAGCAATTGATCTTGACAGATCCATGATTCATATTCTGGATTTATCTGCAACTCTGATCCATGGCTGTCTTCAACTTGTACAAACTGCGCAGGACATGGTTTTGTTCCAAACAAGAAACCATCTAGCTTATGTCCTCTAATCACCAGTAGAGCTAGTGATTTCCATAGCATGTAATTGTTTCGATCGAGTTTGATCGACACAGCTTGGCCAAGATTGATGCCAAAGCTCATTCCAGTTCTTTCCTGTGTTATCATGACACTTGAATTGGAGATCTGTGGAGATGTAGAACCTCTGGCTGGTTCATTCATGGCGGTGGCTTAATGCTCTGATACCAACTGAAATTCTGTTCTCAGCTCTCAAACTAAACAGAGAGACTGAGAGCTGTATTTATATCAGAAGGAAAATGTACAAAGACTGATACAGAGCAAGTGTACAGGATACACTCCTTTCTAACCAACTACTAACAGTCTAACCAACTACTAACAGAAGATTAACAACTAACAGACATTATCTTGACAGATACACACCCCACGTACATTTAGCTGCACATCTTTATTGTTCTTCTTCATCTTCATCTTATGAATGCACCAGCTACTCCGCAAATTTTGCTCTTCATCTTCACTTCCATCCGGCCGAAACGAGAAGACTAAAATTAAATATCAACCCACAACAACAACTCAATTCACCCAAACCTCCCCTGTTCGTTGCACAAAATGAACACCAGCAGTAACAAAACTTCAGGATTGAAATTTCTTCTTGTTTTTCATTAAGTTGTTTGTACAACATTAGAAGATCACATCAGAAAATTAAATCACCACATTTCAAATTTCTTTGCTCTATTTCTATAACCCAATCCCAGAAATTTAGAATCAAATTACAACCAAAACCCATAGAATAAACGCACCACCAGATTTCAAATTCAGATTCCTTCTTTATTCTTTGCTTCATCTTCTTCATCAAGAACACCTGGCTCATCTTCATTGCTTCAAAACCCAAAATGCACCAACACACTTTTCCTCTTCGTTGAACACGACAGCGGCAGCAACACACACTCCCAATCTCACTATCGTGCCTCTTCCTTCCATTGTTTGATTCATCACGACCCTCTTCTTCTTTGTTTGCACCAGCTGATTTTTCCCCTTCATTTCGATTCAATTGCAGCAGTAGCAGTGACATTGATAGCAACAACAATAGCAGTCGCAGCTTCTTCCTTAGACCAAGTTTTTCTCTTCCATCAGCTCGTCCACACAGCAACCGAATCTTCATCTTCCACATCAACACATACCGATTTCACAACACATCCGATCACACATTGTTGTAGCGTGCTTCCTTCTTTGTCTTCTTCACACTGAGCATGGAGCAAGATTTTTGCTCCACTGTTCTTGTTTTCCCCCTTCCTCTTTTTTCTCTTCCTCACCTCATATTAGCTGCACCTACTTCATCCCCCTGTTCGTGCACCAACAACAACGCCGAGCAGCAGCCTCCCTTCTCGGTTCTTCTCAATGTCCCCTAGTTCTTCTTCTTCACGGTTGGATTGCAGCACCAGCAGAAATTTCTTCTTCTTCTTTGCATGATCATCATACAGAGATCTAGAAACTCCAGATTCCTTTTTGTTGTTTGCCCAAATCACGAATGCACCAATTTCCTCTTCGTTTAGCAGCAGGGAATGACAGCAGCAATAACAGCTACAGACCCCTATTTTTCTTCCTCAGTTGTCTTCTCCTTCTTGTAGTTGTAGCAGTAACCTTATTCATGAACCTAGCAAGCAAAATCCCCCTTCATTTTTCACCAATCAACGGCAGTAGCAGCAAACAAAGCAGCGTTGCTCTGCTTTCGTTCTTCCGTTCGTGATGCTCAACTACCCCAAATCACACCTCACAAACAACATCAACCAAAATCTCACCTTCAGTTCTTCTTTTCTCCCATTTGAAACACAACACCACACATCTCACGGTTCATCACTCTCCTTCTTTAATCGTCCAACTGAAACTAGAAATTTTTGGATTCAGCACCGTTTTTCTTTTTTTTTTGTTTTGCTTATTTTTGTGAAACCAAGCATGAATTTTTTTGAGTGCGGCTAAAACCACCCCCAAAATGGCTTTGTTCACCCCAATTTTTTAGTTCACCCCATTCACTTATAAAAATTGATATATTCACCCCATATATTTATAAAAATCCAAAACTACCCATACTTAATATCCAACTAACCTAAACAAAACATTCATTAGCTTCACCCCTCACCACCATCACTACCGTCACCGGAAACCACCGAAATTGTCGCCGGAAACCGTCAAAATTCTATTAAAAACCATCATTTTAGTGCGGACAACTTACAGAAATCCATTATACAGGCTTCCAAGAGTTGTTTTGTAGCTGTTTCGACGTCAAATTCGTGGTTTTGAGGAAGAAATCTCTTCGCCGGATTTCAACAAATCTTCAAAGAAAAAACACAGATCTAGTAA
>JAJIYU010019003.1:0-10961 GCA_030144865.1 Tinospora cordifolia
AAAAGAAAGAAAAAACAAATGATATCACTTATTAATTATAAAATTTAATATTCATTAATTTGCTGATGAGATGATGATTAATTAATGACTAAAACGACTAATAGAAGAAAGATTAAGAGAGATTATTTATGAATGAAATGAATTAGCTGACCGATTTCCCACTAGTTTATGCATTCGAATGATGAGATCTTCTTCCTGTTGTGACATGTTCCCATGTTTGAGATTGGGTCTTAGATAATTCATCCATCTCATCCGGCAACTCTTCCCTCCCCTCATCAACCCTGCACCAAATTCAGTTAACAAATGTACAATACAATTTATGTAGAACCCACAAACACCAAATTATGTAGTTGCATGCGATCGAGATTTGAAAATTGGATGATGAACACCGGTAGATACGTGACGTTTTAAATATGAATGTTGTACATGAATTTAAAAAAAAAAAAAGAAAAAAAAAAGATCGTAGCAATCATTTTAGAATTTGCCTAATCAATTAATTCGACCATCAAGGCGCTTTAAAAGGCTTACATACAATCAAAAAAGACATTAAATAAATAATAAAATAAAGTAAAAGATAAACACCACCTCTACTCATAGAGATCATTGGATCAATTGGGGCTCTCAAAATCAAGGCTTTACTAATTACCTGACCTTTTGGAAACGGTTGTCCATTTCCCTTCACCATGGGTCTCAATGTATCTTTTCAGAACCAAGTCCTCTTCTGGTGTCCAGTGGCCTTTCTTAAGCTGCTGCTGCTGCTGCTGCTTAGCAATTCCTTCATCTTTATCCATTAGTGCTAATGCCATTGCTCTCTCTCTCTCTAGATCTCTCTCTCTCCCTCTCTATTATTATTATTATATATATTTGAAGTAGCTTAATATAGATGCAAAGTGGAGATATACAACTTAAAGAAATGGAGGATATATACATCTATCTATACCATTAATGGCGAACAATATTCGTCAATAATAGATGAAAGAAGCAGCAGTAACGGGTACTATATGATCACATCTTTGCATGCCTTTGCTTCTACTTTTGCAATTCTTTTGGACTGAAAAAGAAAACCAAGTGCCCACCTCTTACATGGGGATTAGAGAAGCTTTTTTTTTTTTCCCTCGTTGAATGGTCCAGCAAACGTTCACATGCGTACCCCTCTTTTTTGAACCCTAACAAAAAAACAAAAATCTTTATTTTCAATGAATATATATATTGAATGATCGATATAAGGAGGGAATTAAGATGAGGAGATTAATTAGATCATGTGTATTACATATCATACGTAGTTGCTTGAGATAATTACCTGCAAGAGCTGGAGAGGATGGATGGCCATCGAAGGACGGAATTTCAACAACCTCCCAAACCATTATACATATAGTACTTGGAGTACTACAAGGACAAGAATATTGAGGAGGAACTTGATTCAGTACCATGATATGGAATCTGAGGAAAAATATTGATAACTAAATTTAAAATTTCATCTAACTCGCTGGTACATATTGCGAATAGAAGCAAAAGGGGATAGGTTTCCAAATCATTAACTGGAAAAAAAAAAAAAAAACAATTAGTAACACAATGTGGGAAGATCCCAAATTAACTAAATTCCAATGTTTAATTGTAATACATGTGAAACTTGACAGTGGGTTTCTCTCTTTAATTCCAATGTTTAAGCGCGTGGCGGATCGGATTAGAGGGGAGGGTGATCGAATTCTTTCAGCCCCATGCATAGAGATTATCAACAGCATTTGGTTCTTTATTCAAAATTTTAGGTATGGTTTATGTAAAACAGAAGGAATCAAATTGATGCAGCATTTGGCTGAGGTACGGTATGTTAATGTTACTATATATCTATAGATATCCGCATCTTATAGATATTATACTGTATCTATAAGATATTACTCTCTCTCCCTCTCTCTCTCTCTCTCTCTCTCTCTCTCTCTCTATATATATATATATATATATATATATATGTTATCTTAGGGATACTATATTGTATCCTAGAGATATTATACTGTATCTTTTATTTTTTCCATTTTTATGTCTTTGTACAACTATAAATACCCTCCTTATATATATAAATTCTCATTTTGAATTCAAGTAATTCAATATTCAATATGGTGTCAGAGCGGGTATAGTTTTTTTTTTTTTTTTTGGTTCAATTAGATTTGACAATTGCTTGCTCCGCTCCTTTTAGGCAAATGTTGTGCTAATCTTTGCACACTACATCGGCCACTCTTCAATTAGTTATATTTTTTGGGTTTAGTTATATTTTTAATTTTTTAATTTCTCTTTCCCTGTCAGTTTCTGCTATTGCCGGTTCTTGCCGGTTTCCCCACCATTGCCGCCATGCTGGTTTGCCGATTTCTGTCTGTTTTGCTCACCGCCAGTTCTTTACTGATCGCCCCTGTACTGCTCACCACCGCTCGATCACCATCGTGGCATCACTGTCCCACGATCGCTACTGTGAACCGTTGTCTGCAACGACCACTGTGAACTCCTGTTCGTGTTGCTACTGTTATCTGCTAGTTTCTGGTTGCTGTTACCATTTTTTTCTGCCATTTCTCTATTAACCGTGCTACCGTTCGTGTTCACTGCCCCTGGTGGATTCACCACCGTGCTGATCACACCATTGCTATTCTGTTCATCGCCACTAGTGTTGCTGCTGAGCCACCGTGTTCTTTTTTGGCTGACCGATCGCACACCAGATCTGTGGAATCCATCAAACATAAACTACACCACCAGATTTGCTCTTGCTCACCACCATTTGATCATTGCTATCTAGTAATAGTGTTGGCTGTTTGATCACCAATCCTGCCTATTGCTGGTTGTCCCTTGCTGCTGCTAGATTTGCTTCAGCTGTTTGTTTTTGTTAGATCTGCTGCTGCCCGTCCCTGTTGATTGTCATTTTGCTTTTGTTGTTTGTTCTCCTAATGCTCCTGTTGCAAAATTTCTAGTTACGCTGTAGAATTCCTGCATCATTCTACTTGTTGATTGCTCTTGTAGCTTACTTGCCATTTGTTCCTTGCTGCAACACATTGTTCCTTGTTGCAACGCCTTTTGTGATTGTGATCATTGCTATCCGTTGTTGCTGATTGCTTTTCATGGTGTTCATTCGAAGTTATAACATCAACACAGTTGCAGGTTGTGGTGTGTTGTTGTTGCTCTACATCACATATTATATATATAATGACTTAACCCAACGAAATTACTCGTCCCATTGACATTACTTTAGATGGGACAAATTATAATATTTGGACACAATAGATGTCCATATTTCCCACAGGTTGTAGAATGTGGCATTATGTCACTAGAGAAAAGTCAGAACCTATACAAGGTCTTAATGAGACTAATGTTGAGTTTGAGGAACGACACGAGATTTGGGCAAGCACTCAGTATAAGATTCAATCCTGGCTAATCAATCTGTGCCATCTATTCAGATTCTCTTGCCAAAATTTCGTAATGCTCAACTTGCATAGAATTTTTTGGCTCATCGATATAATTGCTCGAGCTATTTAGCACTTCAATATCAGTTGGAATCTCGCTTACAACACTTACGACAAGCACCTGATTAGTTAATTTTAGACTATCACTCGCAAATGAATGCACTATGGGATCAATTATCTCAAGCTGATCTTGATATCACGCATCCAGCCTCTACTAAAGCCTTTTAGCCATATCGAGATCATCGTCAATTAATTCAATTCATGATGGGTATATGAGAAGATTTTGAACATGTGCGTGCCTTTCTTCTACATCGAACCCCTCTTCTGACACATAAGAGTGCACTTACGGGATTAATATCAGAAGAAACACGTCATGCTGCTAAACTTAGCATGACCTTTGACTAGGTCTTGTTAACCTCTACGCCCTCCCTAGTTCCTGAACAACAAATTTCTACTGCTATTTTAAAGAGTACCAGGGAAAGATAAGAACAAATTTACTAGGCAATGTTATAAGTGTGGCTATTTTGGACATCATGGTTTTGAATATAGACGGTCGAGAAACGATCCGACTAAAATAAATAATTCTAGTCGCACTGCTGCTTCTACTATATCTGTTGCACTAAACACTTTTGAAGCACCTACTTTGTCTATTACTACAACTGGTCTTAAGGCACTTGTGCAACAGGTTCAATCCAAAGCAACCACTGCTCTTTTCGTTAAATCAGGTAATACCTCTCCTTAGTTTATTAACTCCGCTTGTTGCAATCACATGACCTTTGATATTTCTTTAGTCTCATAAAGTAACAATACTCCACCTATTTCTGCTATCTATACTGCTGATGGATCAAGTATGTCTGTTAGTCACATTGGTACTATTTTCATACCCAATCTCTCTCTCCATAACACATTTGTTGTTTCAAAATTATCACTTGACCTCTTTTCTATTGGCCAACTTGTCGAAATTGGTTTTATTTTAACCTTTTTTGATAAAGGATGTAATGTGCAGGATCAGAAGACGGAAAGGGTGATTCAGATTGGGCGTAATGTTGGACGTCTTTTTGAGCTTACTTTACTACATGTACCTTCTTTTGCTCCTCCTATTATTGCATCAGTTTTTACTTGTAGTTTGTGACATTCACGCCTAGGACATGCATCCTTGTCTCCAATTAAAACTTTAGCTTTTGCTGGTTGTTTAGGCCGAGTCAATTTTGAAAAATTCAATTGCATATTTCCTGACTCCAATGCAGGTGAAGCAAGCTCATCAACCTCCAACTTAGCTAAGTTTAGCTTTGTATTCTCTCAACAAGGATTCACACCTAGCTCTTATGATTCTGCTTTGTTTCTACGACGCATAGAGGCTGACCTTATTATTCTTCTACTTTATGTTGATGACATGGTCATTACAGGAGATGATGTTTCAGGAATTCATGCCTTGCAAACATTTCTTGGCCGGACTTTTGAAATGAAAGATTTGGGTACACTAAGCTACTTCTTAGGCCTTGAAGTTACATCAAGCTCTGATGGATATTATCTTTCTCAAGCTAAGTATGTTTCTGATCTCTTATCTCATGCCGGCTTGACTGATAGTAAAATTGTTGACAGTCACTTAGAGACAAATGTCAAGTTACTGCCCAATGATGGTACGCCTCTACTAGATGCAACGTTATATAGAAAATTAGTTGGTAGTCTTATCTACCTTATTGTTACTTGACCCGATCTATCTTATGCTGTTCAGCTCATAAGTCAGTATACGTATGCTCCAAGATCTTCTCATTATGCCGTAGTTTTACGTATACTTCAATACGTAAAGGGTACTATGTTCTATGGTCTTCATTTCTCTGCCAACTCCCCCTTAGCCCTTTTATGCCTTTTCTGATGTTGATTGGGTTGGTGATCCAACACATCATCGTTCTATTACTGGATATTGTTTTCTTCTAGGATCATCCTTAATCTCTTGGAAGAGTAGGAAACAACCTTTGTTTCATGCTCTAGTACAAAAGCTGAATATCGCATTCTAGCAGATACCACTTCTGAGTTATTATGATTCGATGGTTGCTACAAGACATAAGAGTCTCTTTTTCTACCGGTTCCACTCTTCACTGTGATAACATGAGTGCTATACAAATTGCTCACAATGATGTGTTCCATGAATGAACAAAATACATTGAGATTGATTGTCATTTTATTTGTCAACGTATCAAACAAAATACACTTTGTTTGACCCAAGTCACATTTGCTATTCAAATTGCTGACATTTTCACTAAAGCACACCCACCTAGTCGACATCGAGTCTTGGTTGACAAACTCAACATGGCTTCCTCTCTATTATCTTAAGTTTGAGGGGGGATGTTACTACATATATAGATATCCATATCTTATAGATATTATATTGTATCTATTAGATATTACTATATATATATAGTATCTTAGAGATATTATATTGTATCTTTTATTTTTGCTATTTTTATGCCTTTGTACAACTATAAATATCCTCCTTGTAGATGTAAATTCTCATTCTGAATTCAAGTAATTCAATATTCAACAGTTAATTTTAGGCTTTTCGGATAGATACAGTAATAATATTAGTTGTCTCCAAGAATGAAAAATTGCTGGATGGTAATTGAGATGTCATAATGCTAATTAATATTGAATTAAAAGAAAAATGGGAGCAAAAGAGATGGTTGATTATATAGTCAATAAAAGTTACATGCTAGAGTGCAACTGGTTGGCTCTTCAACCATATATAGGTACATTTTTTTTATTTGTTTTAACCACACCAAACTTAACATTTAATAAACATATATTTAGCAATAGAATAATTTTTGTTGCTAAGTATTAGTTTTAGCAACAAAAAAATTTTTTTGTAGTTGCTTTCACTAAAATAACTTAATAAAAATAGCAACAACAATTTTTTTTGTTGCTAAATAGTACTTTTAGCAGCAAAATATTATTTTTTCTTGCTATCTTTTATAAAAAAAAAAAAAAAATTAATAAGACTAACAACAAATTTTTGTTTTATAGCTAAGTAATACTAAATAATGATATGCAGTTACTTCTCTTAAAACTTATAATGTAAACAACAATATATATATATATTGTTAAATATATAGTTTTCAATAACAAAAATTAATAACAAATAATTACTTTATTATTAGGTTCAAAAATAAAATAAGAAGAGATATAAAATATTTTACAAAATAATACAATATTATGTAACACTCTTCTTCATTGGCCCCAAAATCGCTCTTTGCATCTCGATCGTCCCAAAAATCCAATCATATTCTTGAAACGGAAATCATGAGCTTCATATTCTTCAAACAAAATCGTTGGAGTTCTAACCATTTTGATTGAATCCCTTTTCATTTTGATTTCATCTTCTTTGTCTTTTCATTTCGATTTCATCTTCTTTGTTTTCTTCAAATCTCGCAAGATTCAATCTCTTGAATGTTGATTTCATCTTCTTCGGCTTCTTCAAATCTCTCATGGATGTTGATTTCATCTTCTTCAAATCTTGCAAGATTCTAATCTCGAATTTGAGTACCATTGGAACATCTTCGCGACAGTGTGTGAGTTTTGCTCAAACTCTTTTCATTCTCTGCTCTCTTTTCTTCAATCTCGTTCTCTCTTCACTGTAACAGCAATGTTTCCTCTTTCCTAATCGTTCTTCTCTCTTCAATTCTGATGTTGTGATTTCTTAGATTCACATCTTCGATTTCCTTGAGTTGCAACAATTCGAGCATTTGAGTGTGCAAGCCACAACAAGTTACACAACTATTTGAGCATTCACATCTTCGACTTCTAAGCTTCTTCATCTTCGCCAGCAATATAAGCTAGACAGAGCCATTGCAAGCTTGTAACACCCCACTTCCTGATGGTCGGTCCCTGAGGGCACAATTACTGGAATGCACTTAAAGCAAAAACAATAGCAACATGCACGCTAACGTCACCTGCAAAACATAAATCATTGGGGCCACTTGAGATGCAGGACATCACTTATCTCTTTCTCTTTCTTTAACTGTGTCCCAACTCCATGATACTTCCTAAGTCACATTAACTCACATAGATTTCACATAAAATACTTCGAAACTTTTAAATGAAATAAACCAAAAATACCACAATTTAAAATCTATTCCAATATTCAAGAGGTACAATGACCTATGAGTTTAATTCATAAAAAAAGTTTAAAATTAACAAGGAAAAATTGGTGCCAACATGCCCGATTAAAACAAAACAGTGATACTAGAATAATAACTTCAGAATAAAACAACTAAGGTAACTTCCATTCATCACGTAGCTTTTGATCACTGGTTTCCTAAACGGTTAGAAAGGAAGGGGTGAGAACAAAGAGCCCAGTGGATCATCTCAAATATTTAAATCATTATCTCAATCAAATAAAATACACATGTCAAACGCTTTTATAGATGAGGTGATTCAAATAGTTGGTTGTTTATCCGTTATCATTAAGACTAAAAGAAATCTACCTTAGTGTTCCACATCTGAGGAGTGAGGTCAACCCAAACACTCAAACCCTTCTCACATATGAAGTGAGGTCAATCTAGACTCCCAGTTCACCAATATGGAAAGTGGGGTCAATCCAAACTCTCAATTCCAACTCATAAATCAAACAAATAAATAACTGTCAAGTGGAGTTCGGGTTAGAACACTCACTATGATACCCCATAGTACATCATTGCATCGGTATATGGATATGATCTTTATTTATTAATCTTTTTTTAATAGTAAATCGTACTAATAGCATGTGAAATAAAAAATATAAATCAAAAATTTATTTCAAAAAAAATATATGTAAGCATTGTGCACATGGTAATCATCATTCCATCTCTATTATAGGCATGTTAATTGATCCCTCATTAGTCATGACATCACACATCATTAAAATCATGCATCAACATTCATCAATCATATAAGTCTAGCCATCACTTAACATGCATATTCTATTTAATGTATATTAACAAGCACACATGCATACTTTATTTAAATCGATATAATAACTTAAAATTCAAAAATCACTTCCACCTTAATGCTTGACTCCTTCTTGTCCTTATACTGTTTTTTGAGCCTTCTCGAATCCTCAACCTCAAAGATTTAAAACTTAATTCGTTATTCTTAGTAATTAAGGTATTTCTAATACTTTTAAACCATATTCTAATGACTCTCTATATCCAATATGGCTTATAGTATGCAAGGATAACATAATAGATGAGTCTAAGTGTAGTCCTGCTATTGTGTATCATGGTAGAAGGAGGGAGTACCACAGTAACCATAATGCTTAGGTGAGAAACGAGAAGAGGAAAATAGACGCATTATCGCATTAGGATACCATGTTAATCAGAATGAATTAAAGAACACCTGTTACAGTACCACAATAACTAGATTGGATTGAAGAAAAAAAACCACAGTACCGCGGCAACAATAATGCGAACATAGAAACAAAGAAGAAAAATAGTAGTACCGCGGTAGGGTACTATGGTAACCAGGACGCAATGGAGAAAGGACATTACATTATCGTGGTAACTAGCGAAAAACTTCAGAGAACGAAGGAGGAAACAAGTGCAATAATGTAGTAATAAACTTCAGTTCCATGATAATTAGCGCGAAAAACACCATTTCGTGCATGTTTCTCCCATCCCTTGTTTCTTTATGATTATGGCATTTAATACCTTAAACTATAGACCATGAATTGCACAATGCTTAGGGGGGATGGATAAGAAGTTGACTAGGAGAAGAAAGGAGAGGAAGTGAATCTCATGTTTGCATGAGAGTGAGAATAGAGGTATTACAAAATCTATGTTTGAGCGTTCCTATGTATTGTATGTTGGCTTTACATGTAATACCCTAAATTCTTTGTACTAGATTAAATGAAATTTATCATTTATTTAGTGAAATTTGGGTGCAAAATGAAACTAGACTCATTTCAGGGTTAAATCTGGCAGGTTCTAAAACTCTCATTTAGTGCCCCTTAGGGACCCAAAATAACTTGAAATGAAGTAAGGTGACATGAACCAACTAAGGGGACAACATATCAAAAAAATAGAACAATCGGTCGAGGTTAAGGTTTTTATTTGCCAAATGCCCATCAGGGGGTCCAAATTAGAAAGAATTGTCATTTAGGGTAATTTAGGGGATCAAAATGACTCGAAACGAAACAAAATAATATGAATTAATAAAATAAATGACATATCCAAAAATTAGAACAATTGGTCGAGGTTAAGGCTTTCATTTGCCAAACGCCCTTCAGAGGGTCCAAATTGGAAAGAATTGTCATTTAGGGTACTTTGGGGGGATCGAAATGACTCTAAACGAAACGGAATGACATGAACTAAAAAAATGAATGATATATCTAAAAATCAGAATAATTGGCCAAGATTTGGATTTTCATTGGCTAGTGACCTTAGTGGGTCATAAGTAAGAAAAGTTTTTGAAGGAAAATCACCTAGAGTCAAACCATACCTTAAAATGTGCATTAGGTTCATGTGATTCCAAAACTATAGGATATAAATTATAATTTCATATAAATAAGGAGATATTAATTTTTATTTGATTTTTGTGAACCCATGAAGTCATTGCCACCCCCACTTGATTGTATACACCCACACCTACTTAAGCCAAAATCGGCCCAACCGCGTACATGTGTGTGTGCACACATCTGAGCAACCTTATTTAGATAGTTTCTTGGAACCAAGATGAGTATCTTTGACTATTATATGGTGTCCTCTCAAATTTGATATTGTACACCCATGCTTGATGTCTAAGAAATAAAAGAATGAAAAAATATTCCTTATGTGTTTGTGTGATAAGCAAATAAGGAAACCAAAAAGGAAAGTTGCTATAAGCACCTATAGGATGTCCCATTTGAATTAAAATATCATTTAAACCTCTTTTGTGTTCACACATAGTTAGGAAACAAGATTGTACTCATATCTTTTGAATTAGAAAGCCTTAGTGGGCCCGCTTGCCAACCATGAGCACACTTGCTCTCTTTATGCAAACGATCCCTTATGAGTTTGGAAACATGCCCAAACATGGTGAGCTACCCTAGTTGCCTTAGATGCCCCCTTCTGCTTATGAGCACTTATAAATACCCCCCCTTGCTCACATTCATCTCATCCCAAAGCAAAGAGTTGACACTTCCTTCTTTACTTGTTCTTGCCTTCTTCTTAGCACCCCTTCTCACTCTCTTTTTTTTTTCTTGTGTGAGAAGTTCTTATTTCAGTATTTTAAAGAATTTTTGAAGTAGTTTGTTGGTGATTAGAAGTTTTTGAAGTTCTGAAAGTGGTAGATAAGGGAAATTTCTATCGGATTCTACAAAGAAATTTGGATTAAGGTGGAGGGGATTTCTTGAACTTCTACTTTGCTCTTTCAAATTTCTAGCATGTTCATGCTTGTTTCAATGCTAGTTTTCAACATATTTTATTTTAGTTTCACCATGTTTAATCATATTTTAATTTTAGTTTAGTATGCTTTTATGTTTTAATCACTCATGAGAGCATGTCATGCTTA
>JAJIYU010019004.1:0-10967 GCA_030144865.1 Tinospora cordifolia
TATATATATATATATATATATATATATATACACGTATATGTGCTAATAAAATATATTTTAAACTCAAATTTTGGTTATTACGTCACTAAAATTTCAAGTATTACAACCTACACTTAAAGAGATACAAGAGGGGCAAGGTTACATAATGTAATATATAATGGCCATCCATTTGATGTTTGCCGAGAAAAAATTGCCACCTGATTGTCTTGCCTAGTATTTGTCCTAGGATGGGGAGAATGATGATGATGAAAGTGATGTTAATGCAAGGGAGTAGTTTTTGCTATCCCTCTCTTCTATTTTTGTTACTTTTGAAATATTAGTTTCATTTCCTATCTTTTTGCCTTTTGCCTTTTGCATCATTATTTTTTTCTTTTATTAAACATCATGCCATTGAGGATAATGTGTAAAATGTTGGGGGTGACATCTTAGTGACAAAACATATGCAATATCAACAATTTATTGTCTTTTGCAAAATTGGGATTTTTAAGATGGGTATGATGTGTGATTGTGAATTATATTGGGATGCATATAGAGTGGCAATATGCACAGTAAGTCTATTAGTGAGGGAGTGGTTGAAATGAATGTGAATAATTGTTTATAGGATTTGGGGATAATGAACAATAGGAGTAAAGAGATCATTCGTGTAATCCTTATAAAAATCACAACATTGATAAACTTATGATGAAATAAATTTGATGTGGAAACCCAATGATGATAAAAAGTATAAGTGAAACACGAATTATAAGGATAAGTAGAAAGCATATTTGATTATGTGTGTTTGACCTTGTGATTGCAAAGTCTCGTTGGAGAAATTAAGTTACAGATGTAAGGTAGTTACTATTAGATTAGGATTGAGGGAAATAAGTCAGGTAACGGCGACTAGTTTTCATTTTGGTAATTTCAAATTCTAGAATAAGCTTGATCATCACTTGCGGTGAAATAACAATAAGCATGATCAAAGGAAAAGGATTTAGGCCATCTTTGAGGATTTGGAGCAAATTATTTGAGTGTTCTTTTTTTCATTCCTAGTAAGCCAATTTGAGTCATATGTATTATTCTTTTTTCTTGCGAGTGCTATTGTTAATTTGAGTTAATTCTATTTTTACCTAATCAATCGTAACACTTTGATGGCCACAAAGTGATATTAGATGTATGTATTTTGTTCCTAAAAAGAAGAAATATTTTGACAAGAAAGAAGATCCTAACTATATGTTAAAAAAAGAGGGAAAAAAAAACAATTATGATGACAAAAAAAGAAAAATACGAAAAGAGAAAAAAGAATATTGTTTTAAGTGAGATGTTGGATTTGGGGCCTAAAGTCAAAAGTTTTGTGAAGTCTTTTTATAGATTATACAATTCTTTTTATCTCTATGTTTGCTGACTTGTGCCAACATTACAACCTATAAAAGTTCTAATGATTTCAATGTTAGTTAAGAGTGAGGTGCAAAACTTGCTTATCGGATTCTCAATTATTAACAAAAATTTTGCATCCTTACTTATCTATCAAGATTTATGATTTTTGAGACCAATTTGGCAGGAACAACTTTGTGTTTGTAGTACATAATGAAAAAGGGGATTTGGTGAACACAAGGTCGAAAATCTACACAACCATTCACTCTTGGAAGTTCTTGTAAGAGTAGAACTTGTAGGAAATTCAGGCTAGATGACATATGAGTATATTTAATCTTTTGTTTGACTTATTTGTAGTGTTTCATGCATTGCAGTCGGAATAGCTTAGCATTTTGCATGGGAAGAACAAAGATCTAATTTTGGGAGTGTTTTGTTAGGTACATATTTATGGTATTTAGAATAGGAATTTTAATATGTATAACGAAGAATTATGTATAGTTAGAATGGTAAAACAATGGTTTTAGTAAAGTAAAAATAATAGTTTGGTTTTGAATTGTTTTGAATTAAGTATGGCACAAGAGTACAATTTCATTTGCAATTCATTGGATGATTCTTTATTTATTGTATTCATCTTCGAATTAATTCTTGTGAAGTGGTGTTTTGTCAGGTTACTCAAGCTCGACGGAATGAAAGCAAGATATAAATTTTATTTAAAGTTCAATTTTAAATTTTATTAATGATTTCATGTTTCAAATGCTTTTAAACTACTGGTCATGGTTTGAATGATTAAAGACTTAATTTTTATACATGCAAGCGGGGTTTTTAGGTTGAACAATGGAATTCATGAACCTATAAAATTATTGAAGTTAGGAAACTTGTGATTAATTAGGATTTAAAAGTGGCCGTTAAATATATAGTTTGGATTGTGATTAATTTACACTTGGAAGAGGGGATTGATGACAATCTGAATTAGAAATTTAGGGTACTCTTGAGAAAGGTTTCTAAATACATATTTCTATGTTTTATAAACTTAAAACTGAAGTTTAATAAGTGGATTGTTTGATTGCAAATATTTGGGGAAAAGTAAGAAATCTATGTACCTAAATGCTCAATTTTATTTAATTTAATAGAGTATTTGATTTAATTTAACTTGATTGGTGGCTTGGATGAAATTAAGGTGGTATAGCTAGATTTTATAAATAAGATTTTTTGTTCTTTGAGAACGACACTTGGTTCTCACCAAGGTTATATTATAAATTAATATCGTATGCTTGTGGAACCATAACAAGATTTCTCCTAAGCCTGTTTAATGGTAAAAACATGACATATATTAAATACAAAAAAGCAAAAATAACATGAAATTAATATAAAATGGACAAAGAATAGCTTAATCCATGGTTCTCAAAACTTGGATGGCACATATTATCCTCCTTCTAATTCCTAAGGAGTCAAGAATCATTTATCCTTCCAAGTCTTATTGAAAGTTGGGTTCTAAATAATTAAGGAGTGTCCTTATCGAAACTCTAATAGCTACAAGTAGAGTGCCATTTACTCAGTTGGGATTGAAAGTTTAGAAGGTGAACAAATTAAAATCCTTAAAATTTAACTCGCCCCATCTTCTCATTTTAGAACATCATACAACTCATTATGGCAATCCAAAAGCCCCTAGGGGTAGTGGTGCGGTGGTTGCCTCGGGTATTGCAATCAACAAAGCAACGATGAGAATTACGTCCCATGTTCAAATCACTCATCTACCAATTGAGTCTCCTGATTTTTCTGAGGTCTTAACCTTGGGGCGAGCATGTGCACCCACGTGGTGGATTAATGGGCTTAAGCCCGAAGACCAACACAATATAAAAAAATATATATGGTAATGCAAATGTTATAGTTAAGTTTGGGTGGGATTGCTTGCTTCTTCCCAAGCAATTGACATTGAGCTTAGGGGAGGAGAAAACAAAGGCCCTTCTTAAAGAAGCTTTAAGTAAAAGGTCCCTTCTCCTTTTGAAGGACAATTGGCTAGATCACAAGGCTCCAAATCCCTCAAAACAACAAAATGTAGAATGTTGAGCCATTTCCACAACATCTCAAGCTATTTTTTTACATTAGGAAGGACTTTTGTCTATTGAGATTTGTGCCCTCAATGTTTGACCAATACCTAACATGACCACCCTAATTGAGGGTGACAATTCATGTTATTGGGTATAACATCCCGCCTCTTGGTGGCCGGTCAGGTTCTTGAGTGTGCAATTACCGAAATGCCCTTGAATCAATAATAACAATAATTAGGTACGTTAACATCATGTGCATAACATCAATCATAACATCGGGGCTACCCAAGAAACAAGATGTCACTTATCTCTTTATTTCTCTTTCTTTTTGTCCCAACTCCATGAGACTTCCTAGTCATAATAACTCATACAGATTCTAAATTTTTATAAAACACTTTGAAATCTTTTTGATGAATTAATCCAAATAAAATTTGAAATATAATTCAATATTCAAATCCAAGGTATACAATGACCTTTAAATTAAATTGAGTAAACAACCTTAAAGCTGAAAAAGGAAAACTAGAAAAATTAAACTTGAATAATAGAGAAGATTTTCGTTATCCACGCAGCCTCTGATCACTAGTTTCTTAAAATGTTAGAAAAGAAGGGGTGTGTTCAAAGAACCCAGTGATTATCTCAAATATTTAAATCATTATTTCAATCAAATAAAACATGCATGTCAAACACTTTCATAGATTAGGTGATTCAAACAATTGATTATTGATTGGTTGACTTTAAGACCGAAAGGAATCCACCTTAGTTTTCCACATCTTGGGAGAAAGGTCAATCTAGATGTTCAAACCCATCTCATCGATGAAGTGAGGTCAATCCAATCTTCGAAGTCTTTAATTTGGGACATGTAATCAATCCAAACTCTCAATTCCAAATCAATTAAGTAAACAAATAACTAACAAGCCATGTTTGGGGTTGGAACACTCACAATGATACCCCTTGGTAAATCATCGCTCTGGTATGTAGTTAAGATCTTTATTAATCTTTATTTAATGAAAAATCATATAGTAGCGTGGTAAAATCAGATATAATTCAAGAAAATTACACGTAAGCATGGTAAACATATTCCATCTCTGTCATAAACATGTTACTTGATCATTCATATAACATAGGTCATGATATCACACATATCATTGAAAACATGCATCATCATCCATTAATCATGTAAATCCAACCATCAGTCATGCATTTTCAATTCCAAACATATTCCTAAGCTAACAAACATACATGCATGTTTTATTTAAATCAAGATAATAATTTAAAACTTGGGAATCATATCCACCTTAATGCTCAGATCCTTCTAGTCTACTGGTATTCCAAGCTTTTCTTGAATCTTCAACCTTAAAGATTAAGAATCAATTCATTATTCTTAGTGCTTAATGTGTTTCTAATAGTTTTAAACCATATTTTAATAATTCTCTATCCTATATGACATATAATGTGCAAGGATATCATACTAGATGAGTCTAATTGTAGTCTTGCTTCTGTGTGCCATGATAGAGGAAATGAGTACTGCTATAATCAAAACACATGAGTGAGAAATGAGAAGAGAAACATAGAAGAACTGTCATAGTATCGCAGTAGAGTACTGTGATAGCCAGAATGCGAAATATAGAAACAATGAAGGAAAACAACAGTACTAAGATTATTAGAATGCAGTGAAGAAGGAACAATATGGTACCATAGTAACTAGAGTGAATGTTCAAAAAATGGAGGAGGAAACGAGTGAGTACCGTGATAACGAAGATCAGTACTACGATAATCAGCACAAAAAACAAACTTTCGGGTATGTTTCTCCCATCCCTTATTTTTCTATGTTCACGACACTCTAATACCTTAAACTATAGGCCATGTCATGCATTGAAACTAGATAGAATCTTTATATCTTTTTTGACCAATGGAATCCGTCAGATGCTCCAAACAAACTTTTTGACTCCTTTTAGGGTTTTGTTTTGATGATAGGAGTAAGCCAAGCCTTAGGGGTTGTTAACAGGAGAATCAAATCTCAAAAGAACGAAGAACAAAACAAGATCAATTGATTAGGGGTCGGTTTTACCTTGTAGAGTGTCTAGAAGATGATCCTATGGCATGAAGTTCCCACCATTATGCTATTCTTTATATTGTTCTCCTCTCTCTATTGGTGCTGAAGTGTGGGACGACTAGGGAATGAAGGAAGGATGGGAAGATAGCTAGGAGAAGAAAGAAGAGGAAGAGAGGCATGTGGTTGCATGAGAATGAGACTAGAGGATGCCTATTTTGGGTTTTTTATAGAGTTAGGGTTAGTTTGGATAAGTTTAGGAAGCCTTGTAGTGTTTCCTTTGTAGAGTTCTTTCCCAATTCACTTCTTTCTATTCTGATTATTTCTTGTGCCTAAGGTTTTAGTATGTGATGTTTTTGAATATGCTCACCTGTTTGAAAACTTTATATAATCGTTCTAACACATGTTTTACGTATTACCATCGTAGTGGAACATAATACTACAGTAACCAAAACACTATGTCCTTATTGGTAGTGAATAGTAGTATTGTGGTAACTATAAAGAAATTCTGTATAGTTTTTTATTTATTGTTCTGAGTTTACTAACCCCTTCATACATTTAATAGTACATCTTCTACACTATTATTTCCATGGTTTATTTGATTAGTTATTTTATTTCATGTTTATTTGATCAAATAAAAATTTTATTGTATTACAGCATACCCCTCTTAAAAGAAGAGGTTTGGATATTTACTCATCATCCATTTTTAGTAAAGAAGTTTACATATTTACTCCTCATCTCGCTTTTCAGTTCTCAAGTTACCTCTTTCATGTTGTGATGCCTCTAGAGAACCTTGACTAAATTTATTCTTAAGCTTTGTACCTTGCGATCTAGGATTCTGACCGCTACATCTTCATATATGTCATCATCTTCATATGTGGCATCATCTTGAATGTCGATCTCCTCCCAATGGATTACGTGAGAGGGATCTAGTTCATATCTTCTCGGCATGTAAACTAAGGACATTCTATTTAGCATGTCTAACTCATAGGCGTATTCACCAATCCTTCTAATTATTTCGAATGCAAAGATGAATCAGGGTGATAATTTTCTTTTATGCCCAAATTGCTTGATCCCTTTTTGACGACTGACCCTTAGGAACAATTTATCGCTTACTTAAAATTTTAGAGGCATTCTCGTCTTATCTACATAACTCTTTTGTCTACTCTATATCACGACCAATATCTTCTGAATTTGCTTGACATGATTATTCATTTCCTCAACTAGATTTGACCCTGCAAGCACATGGTCTTAAAAGTTGGCTCAATAGGTTTGTAATCAATAGGGTCTTTTATAAAGAGTTTCATAAGGAGTCATTTTTATGCTTGCCTAATAACTGTTGTTATAAGCAAATTCGATCAAGTGTAAATGCTTGCTCTAGTTGCCCTTAAAATCAAGGACATAAGATCACAACATATCTTCTAGTGCCTGAATGACTCTTTTAGCCTATTCATCGGTTCGTAGATGGAAAGTTGTGCTCATAGTGAGTTTGGTGTCCAACTCCTTCAATAGAATCTGCTAGAATTGTGATGTGAATCGAGAGTCCCTATCTGATAGAATAACTTAGGGTATTCCATATAGTCTTACTATCTCTTTCACATAGAGTTTCCCTAGTTTAATGACTTTATCTATGGATCTAATGGGTAAAAAATGAGCCACCTTAGTGAGAAGATCAATAATCACCCAGTCTGTATCCTCCTTTTGTGATTCTTAGGTTACCCCCTAACAAAGTCTATAGCAATGTTATCTCATTTCCACTATGGGATAAGGAGAGGTTGTAACAATCTAGTGAGCTTTCTATGTTCTGCCTTCACTTGTTACAGGTTAGATACTTAGAGACATACTTAGCTATATTTCTATTCATACCTCACCACCAGTGAGTCTTCTAGAGGTTTTGATACATCTTGTTACCACTTGGATGCATTGTACATTTAGTTTGATATGCTTCATCTAGTATAGCCTTTTTACTCTGTCCACTCTCCAGTTCGCAAATTTTGTCCCCAATTCTTGATATATTTTCCACATCCATCCTAAAATGTGTATGCTTGCCCTATTCAATTCCTTCCATTAGATTTGTGATCTACTCATCTTACCTCGGTTCATCTTCGATTTTGATATAAAAGATTTGGCTAACAGATCATATTGTAAAAGTACAACTGTGTAACACCCCAGAATTTTACGAGCGCGTACACATCGCGAGTTAAAATAAAATATAATATTATTTTGTAGAAAATAAAAATTTAAAATAAAGTAACAAAGAGAAAAAATACAAATAAAAGAAAATAAATGAAATTTAATATGAACTAATGGGAAAAATATATATATATAATAATAAAATAACAAAATAATTTTATAGCTTACTCGCACGAGCGCGATGGCGCGAGTGCAAAGACATGAGCAGTGAGTGTGTACGCGTCTCTTGGAGGAAAAGAAAATTAAATAAATAAAATAAAGTAAAATCTAAAACTTTTAGTGATTTAGAGTGGTTTGATTTGGACAACCAACTAGAATGAAAAAAAGTCTCGGTTTACATCCTGAAATCAAACTCAAACAAAACGATAGAAAAAAAAACAAAATTCTGGAAATCTCTGGTATTACGATTTGGATGAAGAAGAGTGTGGAATTTTCTAGAATTGTCGTGTGTTGAACAAAATGTAATACCCCGCCTCCCGAGCCTCATCGTCCACGTCATTTGACGGTATAATTTTCTTCAATCAATAATCTTGGGCCGCTCGGGAGACGGGCTCGTGCTACGTTCTTCTTTTTAAGAGATTTTTTGTGCATATAAGTCTATGTACAAAAATATTTTATAGCCTCATAAATAAAATTCTTTATTTATTTATTCTAAGATTTTGAGTACATGATCTATTACAGTGGAAAATAAATTCAAAACTGAAATAAATAATTTAACTTGGGCTCACATACCTTACAATAAAGGAATTCATAATAACCTTCCACGTAGGCTGTAACACCCCGCCTCTCAAGTCTCATCTTCCACGTCATCTGACGATTCAATTCTCTTTGATAAAAAATCTTGGGATGCCCGGGAGACGGGCCCGTGCTACATCTTCTTCTTCTTAGACCCAAATGCATTAGGGTTCCTGTGTACATTAGTCTATATATCAAATGACATCATGGTAAATAAAATTCTTTATTTATTCATTCGAAAATTCCGAGTACAATAATCCATTACAACGAAAAATATATTCAAAGCTGAAATACATGATTTAGTTTGGGCCGATGCGCCCTACATTAAAACAAATAAAACTTTTGATAGATAAATCTCCTCGCAAGTTGATTAATTCTCGGTGATGTGAAAAATAGGGGGTGAGCTAAAAAACTCAATGAATCATTTCATCTATTTAATCCATTATTTCAACCAGACAATGCAAACAAATTAAATACTTTTAGAGATTAATTCGATTCAACCAATATATTAATTCAATCGTAATCTAGACCGAACGAGAATACCCTCTGTGCTCCAGATTTAGGGAGAGAGATCAATTTTGAAACTCAAACCCATTTATAGTAGGATCATTCTTGAAACCCGTTCCATGCTGGTGTCAGTATTGACAGCCAGTTCCAATTCTACATGGAACACAGAAAGTCTCCCGTACTGGTATGTGATTGAAATCTTATTTAATCTGATTTTTGTGTGCAAGAGCATAGTAAATAAATATTTCAACAGTAATTAAATATTCCAACAGTATAACATGATAAACCAACAGAAGCACAAATTTTCGATTTCTAATGTAGAAGACCGTACTAGACGCAACTATAGAGCATACTCTCTTGGTCATGCAACATGATAATTGAATAATATAAATGCAAAGAACTAGAATAAAAGCAAAAAAAATCAAGCTAACCAAATAAGCAAGTATCATCTAAGTCAAAATAATAAATTAAAAGAAATGAAAGAAACTCACCTCGAGATCGCTTCCTAAATTATTTGTAGCACTTCGTGGCTACTACTTCGCGAACTATTTAGAATAGCTCAAGCAAAGAAGAACTAGAACTAAGGTTGTCAAGAAGGAGGCAAAGAGAGAAAACAAGATGAATTTTTAACTCTTGTCTTTGGGATAAATGAAATGGGTGGAGTAGGGGGGTTTATATAGGGCCCTCTTCTAAATAGTGTCTCTATCTTTCCAATGTGGGATTATCACTTCCTCCATATGCCCACTTTAACATTTCACCAAATGAGATATTTCATTCATGAATGTCTTTCCTTTACACATATACTTCTCTATGTATATTACCATCAAACTAAACGAAATATTATTTTCATGAGTGCATCTAATTAATACTTTATGCACATACTAAAAATACTATTTTCTTATTCAAAAAGAGAAGCATATATTTACTCAACAATTCTATATGTCTAATATTAATCAATGTATATTCCTTTATAATCTATACTGACTAATTAATTACATACCAATGACAAATATATATATATATATGTGTGTGTGTGTGTGTGTGTGTGTGTGTGTGTGTGTTTATATAAATATATACGCATATGTGTTTTAAACTCAAATTTCAGTTATTATGTCACTAAAATTTCAGGTATTACATAGGCTGAATAAATAATTTTCTGAAATGTGAAAAATAAGGGGGTGAGCTAAAAAATTCAGTGAATCATTTCATCTATTTAATTCATTATTTTAACCAAATAATACAAACATGTCAAATACTTTCAAGGATTTAATCGATTCAAACAACATATTATTTCAATTGTAATTTAAACCGAAAGGGATTAATCTCTGTGTTCCAGATCGAGGGAGAGAAATCAATTCTGAAATTCAAACCCTTTTCTGTGGAGTGAGATCACTCTTGAAACCTAGTCCACTCTAGTGCCAAACCTGACAGTCAGTCAAAAGGTCGATAATACACACGGAGAGCATCCTTCCCCGTGCTGATACATAGTCGAGATCTTTGTTTAATCTTATTTTTGTGTGCATGAACATAATAAATAAACATGTCAACAATATTTAAACACTCAAACAGTATAACATGAACATTGACTTTTGATTTCTGATATATAAGATTGTACACGACGCAACTACAGAGCATACTCTCTTGGTCATAAACAGTATATTGATGCATGATAAATAATAGCTCTAATAGTATAACATTTATATTGACTTTCGATTTCTGATGTAAAAGATCGTACAAGCCACAACTACAGAGCATACTTTCTTGATCATAAGCAATATAATAATTTAATAACATAAATACAAAGGACAAGAATAAAATCAAACTAATAAAACAAGCAAGAATTATTTAAATTAAAATAATAAATTAAAAGAAAGGGAAAAAAATTCACCTGAAGATCGTTTCCTAAAATCTTTATAGCATTTCGTTGCTACTACCTCGCAAGCTATTTAGAATAGCTCAAGAAAGAAAAGGGACTAAGAGTGTCAAAAAGGAGATAAAAAGAGAACAAGAAAAATTGCAACTCTTACTTTGTGGGCCTGCGTCATTCCACTTTTTTTTTTTTTAAGTTATATATATATATATAT
>JAJIYU010019005.1:0-10952 GCA_030144865.1 Tinospora cordifolia
CAAGAAAAACTAGGGATTGAGAACGGGCGCCAATTGATGCAAATGTGATGTATAAGTAACTTTTACGAGAGATTTTTTTCTTTATTATAATGTGTTTTGCCCATGAATTTAAATTGTAAAAGTTAAATAATATTGATTTTAGCAAATTGTTTGATTTTTTTTCTCTAACATTTTTTTTCCTTTTTGGTCTAGAATTTCTCTTGCATTGTTCTTAATTTGTTTTCTATTATTATTATTATTTGACAGAATGCAAGTGGAGGTTAGCAAACATACGGAAGGGTCCAAAGAGAAGGCGTTGCGCCCCAATGGACTTCCGGAGTCATTGATTCGATATGATGGTACCCTATTCATTTAATTTTATTATCTTTTTTTAATAATTATATATATATGTGTGTGTGGATTGCATAGCCTTCCTTTTATATTTTAGAGACTCACTTATATTTAGAAAGGGTGTGTAATATATTTATCCATCCCAAAAAGATTAAGGGAGTGAAGTGCTTGATTTAAAAAAATGGCACCTACAGGTAAAAAATAATAATAATAATAAATTAAATTGTTGATTATGTATTACATAAGGTAGTGATTTTTCTTTTCAAATATAAAAAAAAAAATGTTTTCTTTTATGTGTTCTATTAATATTATGTATAGAGAATAATGTATGTTCTCTTGATTGAGATGAATGTTAAAAAGAGCTAGATGAACTAATGTCTATAAACTAATGTACTTTATTAATAATCTCTAAAATAATATACTTTAAAATTATCAAACTAAATTTAATTTTCAAAAACGAATTCCTTTTGAACTACCTATTCTCACTTCTTCAACTATTTATCTTCTCTTTTCTATGCGTCTTTTTCTATGTTCAAAAACTTTTTTTGTATGATTTATTTGACAGCGTATTTGGGATTAGGATGAATGAAAGTAATTCAGACTATTTTGGTTAGATTTTAAAAACCAAGATCCATAAAATAAATATTAAAAAAAGAAATTTTAGTCTGAGGAAGTCATTGAACCAGAAATCCATTTTTTGCGATTTTGTTAGTTGATTTTTTTTTTTTTCCAAAGATGAAGTTTTAATAGTTTAACTACATGTTATGTTTTGGCTGAGTGGAATTACCGTAATTAACTCCAGAAGAAGAAATGTGTGATGACTGATAAGCAATGCCATAATTATTCCATAATTTTTATTCAATTCTTATTCAGTATACATGGTAAGGTGGAAGTCTATTTTATTGGAAATGTCGTTAGATATGATTTAGTATAAATTTATATATCATTAGATTAAAAAGATGATACATACCTCAAAGTATGAGTCAATGCTTTATTTATATATCATTGCTGTTGTTTTATTTTATTTTATTTCATGTTTCTCCTTGTTCACTTTGCTTCTCTCGGTATCTCATTTTTTTGTGTAAGGCTTTTTCGTGGAAAACTACAAATTGAGTAACACTTTGACACAATATGCAAATCATTTCTCAATTGTGACACTGAGTGGTTACAGATAGTTATAAACAGAATCCAGCTAGCTTCTCTCAAAATACAATATTGCACTAGTTACCACAGCAGAATTCTGAGAACATGAACAACATTTTACAGCTCGACAGAAGGAGATGGCCGCTAGTTCAGTTACTGAGCTTGTGGAAGCTGTGACGCATCCTCGTGCTCGGGCCCTGTCGGAGTCGACGAACCGGCCATTGATGAGGAAGTCGGAGGGTGGTGGAGGACAACCGAGATCCGATCCTCCAATGAGAAGGAAGTCGGAGAATCTGCCTAATTCTAGACGCAATTCCAATAGCTTCACCAGAAACTCAATGCAGCGAATCAATGAGCTGCCCGAAAAGAAACCAAGAAAATCTGGTTTCCGTTCTCTGCTGGGGTACGTATAATATATAACAATATGGTTCTTTCTTTACTTTTCCGAAAGAATATACAGAACTGTACCAAGTAATGTGATGCACTAGTTGGCAAAAAAGCCAAAAAATTTAGAAAAGGTGTCTCTGAAATATGTATCTTTTTAATTTCTTTGTTGATGTTCAGGTTCATGGGGAAAGGAAATTCACATGATGAGGAAGACCAAGAGATTCAAGCTTCCATGGGTTTTCAAGAAAGTGACGATGATGAGGAGGAGGGTCGGGATGGAAGGCCGGAAAGCGTAGATGACAAAGTTAGACAGAAGGAAATGAGGAGGGGTATTGATCTTGCTACAACACTGGAACGCATAGAGAAAAATTTTGTCATTACAGACCCAAGGCTGCCTGACAACCCCATCGTAAGTTAGATTCCATTCCTTGTAATTGATTATTATCGGCAATGAAACTAAGGATGATCCTCTCTTTTTCTTTTTTCTTTTTTTTTTTCTTTTTTTTTTCCTGCGTTCTTTAAACTGCATGACTCTTAGATTTTCGCATCGGATAGCTTCTTGGAGCTAACAGAATACAGCCGTGAAGAGATTCTTGGAAGAAACTGCAGGTAAGCTTATTCAGAAGCCTTGTCAAACTAGACATTATTAACATCTCTAATCTTGTCTTACTCTTTCGTGTTTGTTATATGCAACAAATCCTCCTTCTGTTAACGGGGTTTCCTGTTGGTAAACCGTATAGGTTTCTCCAAGGCCCTGAAACTGATCCAGCAACTGTAAGAAAAATAAGGGAAGCTATTGATAACCAAACTGATGTCACCGTCCAACTCATTAACTACACCAAAAGCGGTATGTTTTTTAGGCATCACGAGATTAAATGTATGATTACAGGGAATTTCTTGTTTTAATCAAAATTGTTCCGTAATGAACTCCACCTTGATTCTCAATCTGATGATTCCTAGCTGCTTGAGTTCATGCAGGTAAGAAGTTCTGGAATCTGTTTCACTTGCAGCCCATGCGAGACCAGAAGGTTTAATACTAACAATATGTCTCCAATACTCGTTTTACATAATTTTGTGTTTTTTTTTTTTTTTCAGTTACTATTTTACTGAGATATATAACGTTTTCTATGGCCTTTGTAAAAATAGGGAGAAGTACAATACTTTATTGGGGTACAACTTGATGGTAGTGAACATGTTGAACCACTTCACAATTGCATTTCAGAGGGCAAAGCACAGGAGGGTGCACAACTGGTACTCTGTTCTTTGCCTTAACTGTTACTATTTTTCTGATACATATTTATATAAATATATGCTCCACATTTGTTCATTATAGCTGAGGGTAAATTTATCCTGCCCAAATTCAGGTAAAACAAACAGCAGAAAATGTTGATGATGCGGTTAGAGAACTCCCTGATGCTAATATGGTATGTCCTTCATAAAAATTGAGTTGAATTCAATCACACAGCACCGGATTGAAGATGAGAAAAAAAAAAAGAAAAATAAAATAACAAAATAAAAAAAAAATAAAAGTATCATGTTCTTCCGCTGCAGAAACCAGATGATCTTTGGCGCAATCATTCAAAGACAGTTCTACCCAAGCCTCATAGGAAGGACAGTGCATCATGGAGGGCAATGAAAAAGGTATAACACTGTCAAATAATATGCATACAGGTCCTGCATGCATCATATTTCAGAAATTGAAAATCATAGAGCTCATATTTGACTTCGAAAAAATATTTCTATCCATAGCATATACCAGCCAATCAAAAAACAAAATGCACACTGCTTGCTCTCTTATTCCTGTTGGCTATTGCAGAATTCCTCTTTTCAAGATATCTCTTGATTCTTAAGATGCATGTAATTGCTGTAGATCTTGGAGAGTGGAGAAGCAATAGGCCTAAAGCATTTCAGACCAATAAAACCATTGGGATCTGGTGATACTGGCAGGTTACGTGTTTTTCCTCTCAATTCTTGTATCACATATCGCATGACTGGAAGAATTACGCAACCCTGTCCCAGTATCCTTTTGTTGACTTGTAAACGTTGGTGGCAGTGTGCATTTGGTGGAATTGTGCGGCACAGGTGAATACTTTGCGATGAAAGCAATGGATAAAAGTATTATGTTAAATCGCAACAAGGTAATAGTCTATTGTACAGTCTCCCATAAGGTACCATCTTCTATCTTAGCTCCAAAGATGAAGTATCATTCGCTACATGACCTGCTGCTAATAATTTTCTCATTTAACAATATATTGTTCATTCTAGATTCACCATGCGTTCAATAGATTTCGTATTTCCCCTTCTCTTTTAGATTATTGCATTTTATTTCATCAAGTGTACGAGATATTTGCATCGCAGTGATAGAGGCTACCTAAGCCTGCGCGGCAAGGGATACATATTTATAGCAGGAAAAAATAAGGATATACTAAGAAATAAATTAATCAGTACAAAGAGGACAAGGTGTCCTCAGCTAGTGAGTCCCTAACTACCAGTTGAAAGAAGTGCTCTAGTCACTTCAAAAACACTACTATCTCACAATTCTTGTTTGTTTGTTTGTTTGTTTTTATTTTTTTAGATCAAGTGACATCCATAACAAAACAGATATATTTAATCTTTTGTGACACTATGATTCTGAGTTTCTTTTTTTTTAATAGGATGTCAAAGTATACATGGCTTACACTTGCACATTGTGGCTCTTGTGGGCCATTTCCAAAAGTTTTTGTTTGAAGAACCCATTTTACAGTTAGTTGGAATTACTGAAGTCTAAGTGTTAGCCTTATTCCGTGCCTATTTCTCTATATTTCTTTGACAATATGTCGTATTTCCTGCAGGTGCACAGGGCTTGCGCAGAAAGAGAAATTCTTGACATGTTAGACCATCCTTTTCTACCTGCATTGTATGCTTCTTTCCAGGTTGGTTTTAAGCATTTTTTCTAGTCATATATTACTGAATCATTAACAGAAAGCTACAGATTTACGGTTCTTAATGATTATTCTTTGTCATCAATCTTAATTTGCAAAAGGGAACCCAATGGCATTTTAAGTCTATAACACAGCCTTGACTTTCAATACCGCTAGATTTACTAATCGCACTTCACATACACCTTAACCATGCAAAAATATTTTCTTTTCTCAGAGTCAAATAAAAAAAAATATATTGCAGTAATTATCTTTGCATAAATGATCCCCAAGCGGTTTGGAATAACGTTTTTATTTTGATGTTGATAGCTACTATGCATATGTATACATGAGATGCTGATCAATTTAAAAGGCAAATACTTCACCGAACAGTAAATTTGTGATTGCCTATATGGGGCGCAACAATTGAACTATGTGATTAAAACTCTCTTTCCTTCCTTCCATTTTGGCAAATGGCGAACAAGCAGATATCTAGAAAAAGGCTCTTTCCAATTTTAGTTGCAGGAAACCCAGAGTTATAATTTTGACTATAGGCACAATAATGATGCTTATAATGCTGGTTAGAATATATGTTATCATGTGCTACAAGTTTAAGCTAGAAATGCTTGGGTTTACTATGAATTGATGGCTTTCTTCTCATTATTTCCAGACCCAAACACATGTTTGTCTGATTACTGATTACTGTCCCGGTGGAGAGCTCTTTATGCTCTTGGATAGGCAACCGATGAAGGTCCTAAAAGAAGATGCTGTCAGGTGTTGCTTCTCTCCATTATATCCTAAAAAGTTCTCCAGAATGGCGATGAGCTATGCAAGATATAGTCCAGTCTCTACTTACATCTAAAATTGCTTAATTTGTTTCTTTGCCTGGTTTCTGTGTGAGTAGTGTTTATTCTACATTCTATCATATGGTCTTCCACCATAAATGATTCTTGATTCCCTATTAAACTCATAATTTGCATATATAATGAATGACACCAAAAGAGATGTTGCAGATTCTATGCTGCAGAAGTAGTTGTTGCACTGGAGTACCTCCACTGTCAAGGTAGAGCATGTCTTCTTCTCTATGAATGCCCTAACAGATCCATCAAAAAAATTAGCTGTGATTGTGCAAATATTAAATACAGAACCATTTCCTCGTTCCATCAATTTGTAAGAATCTTCTTTAAAAATATGATTGTATTTGTCCTTTGAAAAACCTTTTTCTGCATCTACACAATGTTGCTTCGAGGATTATAATTCTTTAGAAAGGTTTTAAGTACTTCAAGAAATAGCAGAAGATCAACTACTCCATGGCACAATACCCTTTGTGACGTAACAAGTACTTGATTAGTGAGCATATGAAGTTCCCAGAAAGGTCACGCTTTTTTGTCTCTATTGTAGGTATTATTTACAGGGATTTAAAACCTGAGAACGTGTTGCTCCAGAATAATGGACATGTATCACTGACAGATTTTGATCTGTCATGCTTAACATCATGCAAACCCCAGGTAATTTCAACTGTGTGACCTAGAGTTTTAAACTAGCTTATGTTTGTCCTTCAATTTTTGTTAGTTTCTGATCATGATGCATACTTATTGCATATACTTAATGAATCAAGTATGTATTTTCAGCTTTTACTACCAAACATCCCACAAAAGAAAAAGCACCAAAAAGGACAAAATCCTCCAATATTTATGGCTGAGCCAATGCGAGCATCAAATTCTTTTGTTGGAACGGAAGAGTACATAGCTCCGGTTAGTATAAAGAGAGAAAATCCTTCTCTTCTGTTATGCTTTTTAAGTCCTATTGTTCAACTGAAATTAAGATCCAACAACCATCGTTCAAGTGATTCCTTCAGTAATTCTTCTCTTGGTTTTGATTTGGAGAGTAATTAACTTTGTCCTAAAATTTTTGCAATATTGTAAGGGAATTATTCTAAAATCAATAATTCTATTTCTTTCAGGAAATTATCACAGGAGCTGGTCATACTAGCGCAGTTGACTGGTGGGCCCTTGGTAAATTCTATATTGCCTTGCAAAAACTTAAGAAATTGGAGATATTTTTGTCACTTTTTTTTATAGAGACCACACTTGCATTACTAGTTGCAATCAGATTATGAGAAGAAAATATTTTATGTAGGCATAAAGGGACTAAAAAATTAACAAACTTTGTGGCAAATGATTAGAAAACTCGCTTATCTAAAGATAATCATGGATGTAAATTTTTTACCATATTTTTCTGTCAATTTATGTTACATTACATTAAATTGCATAAATACAAGACATTCAAAATGATTTTGCCAACACAATTCCAACTATTAGTAGGAGGGAACAATGCCCACATCAAGGTCCAAATAGCACTACAAAAAGACTCAATATGGGTTTGAATCAATTCCACACCTCATAAGAGTTTGGGAAGAGTTAAACCCTAACCTGGACCTTATAAGAGGAAGAGTGTCTTCATTAAGTGAGCTACACTGGTTTTGACTTAATACCAGTTGAAAAGGTCCCACATGTACGTATAATAAACATGCATAAAACTACACAAAAGACCCTTTCATTCTTGGCCAAGAATTTATTGCATGAGAGGAGGAGAGGAAAAGGAAGGTGGGGAGGCGGGGGCAGGGGGAAGACAAGAACTATGAATAAAAAAAACCGGACATGGTTTGCTTGGGTTATTCAATTTGGGGTTTCTCCAAACAGGCTTGCTATGAACTACAGTCAGCAACTCTGAGATGTCCTCTCTCTCTCTCTCTCTCTCTCTCTCTATATATATATATATATATATATATATATATATATATATATATCAAATAAAAAAATAAAAAAGAATTATATATTATAGCGTTATTTCACACTGATTCTCTGCATACTGCCATGATAGGAATTCTTCTCTATGAAATGCTGTACGGGTATACACCATTTAGAGGAAAAACAAGGCAAAAGACATTTGCTAATATCCTTCACAAAGATATTAAATTTCCATCAAGTATTTCGGTAAGACATTCTTCCACTAATCATTTCCTTGATCTTTGTAAATTACAGAGTGACAAGTCTGAAAAATATCACCATGCAGACATAAGCCCTTTATTTTTCTTTATTTATTATTGACTAACATAAAAAGCAAGAATTGTGATAAGCCTAGTATCTTCAGAAAGTATCAGTGAAAAACATAACTAAACCAAGTAGTAAGTAACCACAGGTTGAGTTTCTAAAATTACTCAGTCCAATACTTTTCAATATCCCTCATTAACCTAAGTTGTTAGTATCACATTTCCAAGAACAGCATATCCATGATACTCTTGTAAGTTATAGGCATAAGGTGCAGGTTATATCAGAAAGTTATATTTGCAGCCCCATCAATTACAATTAAAGTTTTTGTCTTACAAGATTTTCACGGAAACATGAAGAAAACATTTAATCACTCTTAGGACTTGGTAATCCTACTATGATTGAGACAGGCGATTAATTTGACTAGTAACATCTTTAAATTAGTATAAGCCTCAGGCAAATGATACTCAAAAAATCCAAAACCTCCTCAACTCCTAAAATATCAGAAATTTGTTACCAGCACATTATAGTTCCTTGTTGCTCACCCATAGCAAAATGAACTTATGCTTGGAACTTTCCATGTCATCTTCTTCATTTTTGCAGGTCGGTCTCCCTGCCAGGCAGCTGATGTACCGGTTACTACATAGAGACCCCAAAAACAGATTGGGTTCATCTGAAGGAGCAAATGAAGTTAAGCGACACCCGTTCTTCCGTGGTGTCAACTGGGCCCTAATTCGTTGCATGGTTAGAATCACAAACCTTACTAGCAAAATGAATTGAACTAAAACATTATGCACATATATGAAATATTTTATGAGGAGATCTTACGTTGAGAAACCAACTGCGTTGCACGGGATAAAAAAAGGCTATCCTATCTTCAAAAGTCATTATATAATTTGTCATACAAGTAGTGGATGCCAAGAGGCTGCACTGTTTCTTATCTTCTCTTTAAGAAAATTTTCACTGAATTGAAAAGTTTGTTGCTTGTGCCAATGAATATTGCCACAGAATTCTTCCTTCTGGTTTGTTTTGTAAGTAGCGTTATTACACATTACTTCAGAAACTTATAGTTGCATTGCTGCCAGAAGCCACCTCAACTTGATGCTCCCCTATTGGGAAAATGTGAAGTGGAGAAGGAAATCAACATGGTAGATGCTCAACTTCAAAATGTGTTTTAAGCGGTATGTCCAGCACTTTACCCTCTTTTTTGGAGAAAACTAGTCTTTAAAAAGGTAACAGCTGCAGCTGGCTAGTACTAAGACCCAGATTAAATTGATTTCTTTATCTGATACAGATGTATTTGAATCACAGTTGTTTCTCTTCAAATCATTGCAAAGAGAAGGACCAAGGACAGAGAAACTTGAAGACTCCGTTGCCGATGATGTATTTGCTTCCCCTGAGTGTAGTGGAACTAGTATTCTTTTCATTGATTCTTACTTCATGTGTGCAGGCCTACAGTGTGCTATGTATTATTGATTTGGTTGCTTAGAAGTTTTGATATCAAATAAGTTTATCCTAATGTAATTCCTTGAAAATTTCTTGAATTTTTAAGAATAAGAACATACAAAATTATAAATGAGCTCATTGAAGTACAAAGCAGATTAAATACCTTAGGGGTAAAATGGTAATTTGGCCAACTATGGGTGGAATAGTCCATTCACATGAAAAATGAATTGTAGAGCAACACTGTGTGAAACAATGAATGATTTTGAATACAGAAAGTTATTTGAACAAATCAGGGGTAAAACGGTAATTTGTCATTGGAGGGCAAAAGGGTCATTTTATCTAAGACTAGACGCCTGTGTCATAATGAAAGCAACGTGAAAATAATTTATATAAAATAGAACAAAATAAAGTGTCTTAAGAAATATTGTAAAAAATGATATGAATTAAATTAGTAAAATTTATGTAAATTAAAGAATATGTCCATATTGACATTTAGGACATAGTACAAATAATTTATAACATATTAAAAAATACAAAATTTTTTTAATAATTACACTAAAATAACCACTTAAATGAGCACCTAAATGAGGAGAAAAGTCATTAAAATAAAATGATTTAAAATCAAGGGTTAAAATAAAAGTGTATAAGCTAAGCAATGGCCCGATAACTAAATACTGACATGTGTACACTATGTAGGCCTAAGAGCGGGTTAATAAGCAACATCGGAACATGGAAGATACTCCAAAGTGGCGACCAACATCAGAGTTTGAAATCTGAAGTTTCAAACTAAATTAGAAACTAGAACGACCAAAGGAAGTTACCTAATCACACACTTTTCAAAAGACTCATTCTCTTCCCTACTTTCCCAAACAACCAAATCCCTTAGATCCTCTTTCCTAGCCACCTTAGAGCTCTCCCATTCTCTCTTGGACGTTTCTCTAGGGTTTCCTCTTCCATAGCTGCCTGTCCTTCCACCGTCATAGATGCACAACACAAGGAACAAGAAAGAAAAAAGATTCAATCAAAGAAAGAAAAAGAAAAACGAGAAAGAAGGTAAGATCCAACTCCGAAATTTCGGCTTTTCTTCCTCCTCTTTTCCCCTAACAGTTTGATTGGGTTGACAATTGAAGAAGCACGTTCATCCCACATTCCCCACCATCACGTCCAAGGAAGAGGAGAAACCGTTACGTGTTGAGGAGATTCATTGCCACAAAGATGAATAACACGAGACTAAATTGTCAAGGTATAATTTTTCAACCCTACTCTATTATATTTGATTAGTCACATTTTCATGTTATTTAATATAGGTTAAATATATCGGAAAAAATATCATTCAAATCAGTGTTGTTAAGGCGGTAAGGCAGTTTAAGACGATAAGCCTCCATAAGGCGAGGCAGGACCCAGGCGAGGACTAGGCGGTCCTTAAAATAATTATTTAGAGGTCCCTACAGAATTATTTATTTATTTATTAGTCCCTTAATATATATATATTTCCTTAAAGAAATGTTTAATACTTTTTTATAATTTTATTTATTTATATGTTACATTTAATTAATTAGTGACATATAAGTTATAAAATTGTAAATAATTACATATTAGATAATACATTATGATAAACTCATGATCATTATAAATTCACATACTTCATATTCATAACATCCTAAAAAGAACAACTAATTGCGAGAGAGAGAGAGAGAGA
>JAJIYU010019006.1:0-10980 GCA_030144865.1 Tinospora cordifolia
ATTCATAAATCCATCCTATAAATTATTTTCCTCAAGAAAACACATTTTCCTAATATTCCATTGTGTTTTCTCCTTAAAATTGTATTTTCTTGAATTATTTCTATTTCCTTTGTTAATTATTCCGAAATTGAGAAAAATAGGAAAAAATCTTGTATTTTCTCATTATAATTCCAGAAAATACATTGAGTATATATATGTCGGACCCGTCGTTCCGATGTTAAAAATGTGGGTCGTCACATCAATTGTTATTCAAAATCGGTTCAGTAAATTCGTTTCCAGTGAAAATCAAATCCAAGGAATATTTTATTTCAATGAAAATCAAATTTTGCTGATAATTCCCTTCCATTTAGTGAATCCACACTAAGTTACATTTTCTTAGTGAGCTACAACCCTAGCACTGGTACCATATTGTGGCACCCCGATTTCAAGTCTAAATTTTTTGATACATGATCTTCGAGTCATCCTTTCTTGAAATCGAGCTGCCAACTGTCTATTTCCTACTTCTCTTTCTTCCGAAAGTTTACAAAATCTATATGCAATGTAGACCAATATTAATGAATGGAATGTCCATAATTTAACAATTATCACCGATTTTTTTTCAAGAAAACTTTCCAAAAACATCATAGTAATGCAGCGGTGAAAGTCAAAAAACATTCAGCTGACTACTGTCATATTCATTTGTACAAAATATGCAAAAAGTTACATTTAAACATTTGAAAAGTTCTACATATATAAAATACAAAAAGGATCACAAATCTTGTTTAAATATTTACATCAAAAAAAGACATAAGAAAATGACTATAACAACATCTAAATGAGACTCTAACATTAATCCATATGCCTATTAGTGAACACTCCAGTGAGCACCTAAAAAATAAAATGGGAGTGAGCTTGAAAACCCAATAGGTCCTTCCTACACATCATTACTATTATGCAGACCAATATTCAAAACATTACAAGCACTTTCAGACATTAAGCGTTGCAGACATTAAATTGTCTTGTTATAATCCTAATGACCGAAAGAGAATCCTCCCTCAATATTTCTTGTAATCCAAATGATTAACTCCCAGTACACAATCCAGATGTACTATCATGATTTTTCAAGTATTGCAATCCAGCATTACCATCATGATATAACCTCTCTAGGTATTAGCGCCATCAATACCAAAGGCGAGTACTCTAGGTATACAATTCAGACTATACCATGAGATTACTGTCTAAGAAAATGTAACACAATCCTATCTTCACAATCCAGTGATTACCACTTCCAAAAATAATTCAGCTATCTAGTTGGATAAATGAAAATATCTACGACGTGTCCATACTAGTGCACATGATACACTACATGGAGGGTTACAGTGCGCCTGCGACAATCCATCGCATCGGTACGGGGAATTCTTAATAAACCATTAATTTTATTTGGCTCTACAATTAGTGTTATCCACACAACATCATCCATCAAATAAGAGCAAACACATGCTGAATAAAATGAATAAATTATAAATTTAGTAAAGCATGTCAAAAAGCGATTAACCGAACATTGTGATCATCATTCAAATCATTCCAATCACAAACAATTAACAACCATGGCATGCAAAATATCTTAGGCTAACAATCATCATATTTTGAATCTAAAATTCACATAATATTAATGAGGACGGAAATCCTCCCTACGTAAGGTTTATGGATTTCTCTTGCGTCCGTTCGTCACACTAATCCACTTTTAAATGTTTAATCTGTCCTTTAAAAATTATGATATTTTTCTCCGAATCTCCACAACCCCCTAAACTTTGATATCACATTCCATTCACATCCATTCCAGAATAAATAGCATAATATAAAATTATCTCCAAGAATAATAAGGTTTTAGATTTCAAACCTTCAGCTAAAGCTCCCAAAATTCTTAGTTTTCTGTTTCAAAGCTCTTTTAATATTTCAACCTATTCTCAAGATTTAAAACAATGTAATTTATCCATTTAACAATCTTTTCAGCTTCAAAAAATAAAAGTAATAAGTTTATACTTAAATCCTTCACATCTCTAATAATTTATTTTATTTTATTTTAACTAATTGTAGCTCAAAATAAACAAAATGCACTATTTTTTACCTTTTTCGCTTCCAATTCGTGGTTTAAAAAACCCTCCAGATGATTTATAAAATAATCTGCAATAAAAATTATAAATATAATAATTACATATCGTACATGTGAACTACGCATAAAGAAATAAGCTTCAAAGTCATAATTTATCTAATTTTTCTAAATTTTATTTAAATAATTCTATTAGACAATTGTTCACCAAAATTTCAATTGATATCCAAAAATCATGACTTTGGTATCATTAGATGTAGATTTTCATTCTCTACTATGGGTTTCAATTAAAACTTTTTTGGGGTTTAACACCATCAAAAGCCATCCAAAGGTTATAAAATTTTGAATATTTATTTTAAAATCTACAGGGCAAACTAACACAATCTAACCAGATATTTGGGATCTACTCATCATTAAGAGTGTTTTGGTATAACTTTTACTAAGTTCTACTCACTGTGAAAAAATATTCAATTTTTGGGTATAGGTATAAAACACCCCCTACAGTATAAATTACATCCTTAAGATCATAATATATGGCTTAAATAGCATATTTGTAACTAAAATTAAAGAAAATCGCTTACTCATGCATCAAATCCAACAAAAAATCGAACGTTCCCCTTTTTCCTTTTTTCTTGCCTAGTTCGTTCTTTAGGGTGATTTTATGGAAATGAAACATAAAGAGAAAGAAAAGAAAGGGGTCGATTGCTATGCTAATTCACCTCCCATTTGGTTCTATAATAACCAATAGGATGTCAAGGGTGTCAAGGGTATCATTTAACTATCCAACTCCCATCCTATTGTATCATTTCATTCCTTCTCCTTAAAATGCAAACCGTCCCATTTTTAACTATCCAACATGCTCAACATCCATTTGCTACTCAACTTTAAGCTATTAAATTACATTCATTTCATTTGTCTTTTTATTAAATTTTAATTGCTACCCATAATTAATACATAATATTCATCAAATGAGGTTATTCATTAGTCCATAAATAATAACCATTTAAATCATCCAAATCATATATATATATCCCATTATTTAATTTAATTATATAAATACATATACATATATAAATTACATTAATTTATTTATTTAATTAATAATTTAATTTAATCAATTTCTACATAGTTATTTTAAACATTATTCATTTATTTTCTTGATTATATTATATTTTAAAATTTTATTTTCGATGTGTATGCATTATAAAACTTTGGGTTATTACACATTGGGACCCTAAGATATAGTTGGTTACGTTGGAAGAATACAAATATATATTGGTAAAGATTAGGGTTTATCAAATAATTGAATATATTCAAAATATAAGGTGCTTAATTTCTAGCATTTAAGATTATTTATGGCCTAGAAACCTTTTAGGAATTTCAGCAAAATTGTTGATTGTGGGGTGACTTGAGAACCACAAAGTATATCTTCGTTCCAATTCATCATTGACTAGCAAGAAGACACTCATCGACATGAATGCTAAGAAAAGAAAAGGCCAATATGCACTTAAGCTAGTTCATATATACCTACACAACCAAAAAGAAAAAAGAAAAAGGAAAACTTTATAAATATAATTAAATAATGTGGATGTCTATCTTATAAACTTGGTGATGCAATGATAATGTAATGTTGGTGCAACTGATGATGTAATGTTGATACAACTGATAACATAATGTTGATGCAATCAATTACTTAACGAGAAAGAAATCTATTAGAGGTGTTTATCTTTTTTACTAATGAAGAAATCAACTAGAGCTGTTGATATTTCTTAGTAAAGTAGAAATCAACCAGATCCGTTGATCTTTTTTAATAAAGAAGAAATCAATCTCAACTATTAAAGATTATTTGAAGACTAAGAAAGAAACTTCTATAAATAAGGTCCTCACTATTGACATTATCTAAAAGTTCTATTAATAATTAAAGTTCTCTTTTCCTCTCATATATTTTCTTTCTTTCTTTTGATTTTATTTTAATTCTCTGTTTATATTTCTATTGTTAAGTTATTTTATTTTCACAACACGTTATTAGCATGAGTCTCTACCGCTTCTCCCTAGCCACAAGCACTAGTTCTGCTACTTCTTCCTTACTATAGACACAAGCTTCTGCCATTTTCTCATTGCTAAACTCTTACAAGACAAGATTTTGTTAATTTTCTTGCTACCTAATCTTTCAAGTAAGTAATACTCTTCTTATTTTAATGTCTAGTTTAGCTAAACTCAAGTTTGTTGCTCTTAATTGTATAGGCAATAACTATTTATCATGGGTTCTAGTGCTAAAATGTACCTTGATGCTAGTGGTCTCGGAGAAACTATTAAAGATCAAAATAGTACGTCACTTCAAGAATGTGCCAAAGCAATGATATTTCTTCGCCACCATCTCCATGACGATCTAAAGAATGAATATCTAACAATAAAAGATCATCTTACCTTGTGGAAGAATATGAAAGAAAGATATATGTCCACTTAAGGATGACTGCCTTCCAAAAGCTCGGTATAACTAGAACTATTTATGTTTTTTGGACTTTAAACTCGTCAGTGAGTATAACTCTACTATATTCGAAAATCACTTCTCAATTAAAATAATGCGGAGGAAATATTTCTAACTATGATTTGTTGAAAAAAATATTATTCACATTTCATGCCTTGAATGTGCTATTGTAGCAGTAGTATCAATAAAATGGCTTCAAGAATTATTGTGAATTAATTTTTTGCCCTCTTGTTGCTAAGCAAAATAATAAATTATTGATGAGAAATAATGAAGCTCGACCCAATGGTTGTGCTCCATTCCCAGAAGTGAACGTGACAACATATGATAATTGTGAAAGTAGCAAAAGCCCTCGTCAAAGTAATAGCCAAAGGCATAGTCGTGGGCGAAATAATCCTCCTACCCGTGGTGGTCAAAATAATACATCAATTGGAAAAAAGAAAAATTATCACTAGAAGTGATATAACAATAAAAATTCACGAGACAATAATATTGAAAATGGATGCCACCGATGTGGAATAAAAGACATTGGTCGCAAACCTGTCATATGTCGAAGCACTTTGTCGATCTTTATCAATAATCATTGAAAAGAAAAGACCAAAATGTTGAGATAAATTTTGCTAATTAAGCCCTTAACTGTGACCATAATAATGTGAAAATTTTGGATATTGCAAAGTTTTTTGAATACCCTAGAAATCAAATTGATCATCTTTTTGATGAACATATCCAGAAGATGTGATGTTTATTTTAATTTGTTTATGTCTAATTTAGAATTTCAAGTTCATATATATGTAATTTTTTTAGTATTATTTTTTTTTGTTTTATTTTATTTCATTTCCTCTTTTTAATTTAATTTTCTTATTCATTAAAAATGGATATTATCAAAAACTTCACCGAATCAAGTATTCACGTTGACGATATCTGTTTGGTTGATAGTGCAACAACACACATGATATTAAAAGATGGGAGATATTTCATTAATTTAAAAAATGGGCAAAGCAAATGTGAACACTCTAACTGGTAGTGTAAAACTAATTTTAAGGCTCCGAAAGAGCTCACATATGCCTACCTAGTGGCACAAAAATTATAATCGATAATGCTCTATTCCCTCCCATGTCTCAAAGAAATTTATTGAGTTCTAAAGATATCTGCATTAATGGAAATCATTGTGAGACAATGAATGAAAAAGGTGTTGAATATCTCTGCCTAACAAGCAATATATCAGGGAAGAAATTAATCATTGAAAAATTTTCATGTTTTTCATTTGGATTGTATTATACAAAAATATGTACAATCGAATCAAATGTAATAGTAAACCAGACCCAAATACTTTTATTATTTGGCACAATCATTTGGGTCATCCTAGATCAATTAATGAGAAAGATAATCGAAAATACACTTGAACATCACTTAAAAAAAAATAAAAGAGTGCTTACATTTAATGACTTCTCATGTGCTACTTGTTCTCAAGGCAAATTAATCATAAAGCCATCACCAACTCAAATTGAGATTGAATCCCCAATATTTTTGGAAAAAATTCAGGGTGACATATGTGGTCTCATTCATCCATCATGCAGACCATTCAAATATTACATGGTCCTAAAAGATGCATCTAAAAGATGGTCACATGTGTGCTTATTATCAACTCATAACCTGACATTTGTGAGATTATAGGCTTAGATAATTCGATTAAGAATACAATTTCCAGATTATCCAATTAAGAACATTCAATTAGTTGATGCTGGTGAATATTTCTCACATGCTTTTGATAATTATTGCATGTTGATAGGAATAAATGTTGAACATCCTATATCTCATGTTCATACGTAAAATGGTCTAGCAGAATCTCTTATAAAATGGCTACAACTAATAGTTAAACCATTGCTTATGAGAACAAAACTCCCAATTTCAGCTTGGGCACATGCTATCTTGCATGTTGCAACACTTGTGCACATAAAACCAACTAGTGTATCATAATATTCTCCTTTATAATTGGCTTATGGTCATGAAACCAATATTTCTCATTTGAGATCTTTGGTTGTGTAGTATATGTGTCGGTAGCCTCTCCACAACATACTAAAATGGGACCCCAAATAAGGTCAGGAATATATGTTGGTATGAATCTCTATCAATATTAAGATATCTTGAGCCATTAACAGGAGATGTACTTACAAAAAAATTTGTTGATTGTCAATTTGATGAAAAAACATTCCTAGCACTAGGGAGGAGGGGGAAGATAAGCCAATTATAAAGAAGATATCATTGAACACAATATCTTTAAATCATCTTGATCCTCGTACAAATTTAAGCGAACTTGAAATTTGAAAAATCATTCATTTGCAAAATATAGAAAATCAGCTACCAGATTCATTAATTGATTCCAAACGGGTTACCAAGTTATATGTACCAACTGCAAATGCACCAATAAGAATCAAAGTCCCAGAAGGACAGTCTACAAGTGTTGTAGCCAATGAATCTAAACCATGCCTAAAGCGTGGTAGACCACTTGGTTCAAAAGATAAAAACCCACATAAGAAGAAAGGTCGATACAATAACAATAACTTTTTTGAGGGGATAAACAAGAAGGAGGAAATTAAAAGTTTATTTGATCATGAAACTTCTCAAGTAATTCTAGAATCTCAAATCGATAATGAGAAAAACTCCATAAATTTTATTAGCATCAAAAGATGCTGGAATCGATTGAAAATTATTTTTGATAATGCTTTTGCATATAATGTAGCCCTTGATATTATGAAGGATGATCAAAAGTAAAAATCTTTAGAAGAATGTCGTTTCAAAGATGATTAGCTAAAATGAAAAGATGCAATTCAATCTTAATTAAACTCGCTCGCAAAATGAAATGTTTTAAGACATATAGTTCAAACACCAAACAATATAAAGCCTATTGGGTATAAGTGGGTATTTGTGTGCAAAAAAAAATGAGACAAATTAAATTGTAAGATATAAAGCAAGACTTGTTGCCCAAGGTTTTTCACAAAAACCAGACATTGATTATGATGAAACATATTCTCCTCTAATGGATGCAATCACCTTTCAGTATCTTATAACCTTTGGTTATCCATGAAAATCTTGATTTATGCCGAATGGATGCAGTTACAACATATTTATATGATAACCTTGATAGCATGTTCAAAATCCCTGAAGGATTTAAACTGCTTGAAGCATGTTCAAAATCTCGAGAGCATTACTCTATTAAGTTGCACAAATCCTTTTGTGGATTGAAGCAATTAGAGCATATTTGGTATAACTGGATCCGAATTTGTGATAATATTTGTATTTGTTGATGATTAAAACATCATTGGAACTCCAGAAGAGGTCTTAAAGGCAGTAGATTACTTAAGGAATAAATATGAAATGAAAGACTTCGGAAAAACATAGTTCTACCTTGGTTTATAAATTGAACATCTGGAAGATGGAATTTTCATTAATCAATCAAGGTACTAAAAAAGTTCTCAAAAGATTTTATATGGATAAAACATACCCATTAAGTACCCCAATGGTTGTACGATTTCATGACATGAATAAAGATCATTTTCGATTGAGAGAGGATAATAAAGAGATTCTTAGTCCTAAAGTATCATATCTTAGTGCAATAGGTGCACTCATATACCTTGCAAATACTACACGAGTTGATATATCATTTTCAGTGAATCTATTAGCAAAATATAACTCTTCTCCTACTAAAAGACATTGAAATGGTATCAAGTACAATTTACGACACCTTTAAGAAACAATTGATAGGGGTCTATTTTATTCCAAAAACTCAAAACCAAAATTAATTGGTTATACTAATGCTGGATATTTGTCTAATTTGCATAAAGCACGTTCTCAAATGGGTTATTTATTTACATATGGTGGGTTATTTATTTCATGAAGGTCTACAAAACAAGAATTAGTTGCAACCTTGTCAAATCATGTTGAATTAATAGTCATTCATAAGACAAGTCGAGAATGTATTTGGTTGAGATTAATCGCCCACCATATTATAGAAAATTGTGGATTGCATAATTAAAGTGAGACAAATTGATATATAGCAAATAAGATCATGTGGTAATTCTACAGATTTGTTCACCAAGGCACTACTTGTTGTGACATTTGAGAAATTGATTAATAAAATTGGAATAAGAGGGAGAGATGATATTGTTGTACTCTTTTTCCCTTACACAAGTTTTTTCCATTGGGTTTTTTTTTTGGTAAGGTTTTTAAAGAGGTAGCCCCTAAATCATCAAAGGAATTGTGTACTTTTTTTCCTTCATTTAAATTTTTCCCACAAAGTTTTTCTCAAGTAAGGTTTTAATGAGGTACATTCTAGATAGTAATCACATCTAAGGGAGAGTGTTATAAATATAATTAAATAATGTAGATATCTATCTTATAAACTTGTTGATGTAATGATGATGAAATGTTGGTGCAACTAAGAATGCTATGCTGATCCAACTAATGATGTAATGTTGATGCAACCAATTACTTAACGAGAAAGAAATCTATCAGAGCCTTTAATCTTTCTTAGTAAAGAAGAAATTAATCTTAGCCATAAAATAAATATTTGGCAATAAAAAAGAAACTTTTATAATTAAGACCCTCACTATTCATTTCTATATGATAAAATTGTTTGATAGTTCTATTAATAAATAAGGCTTTCTCTTTCTTTTATACATATTTTTATTCTGATTTTATATTAATTCTTTGTTTGCATCTCTCTAGTAGTTAAGTTATTTTATTTTGACAACAAAAACAACATTATTTGAATCATAATTTAAATGGGCTATTATTTCCTTAAAAAATTGTAATTTTTTAAAAATAAAATGTTCATATTATATTTTTAGTCTAATTAGGGCTTGTCTAAGACTACTTATCAAAGGAAAGTATTTTAATAGGAAATAAAGAAATAGTCCCTGAAAAGATGGACAAAAGATTGTGCAAATAAAAAGAAATTAAGATAAGATAACTTGAATTAAGAAAGGGAAAGGCACATTTATATACAAGAAATAGAAATAATTACATAAATATCACTATTCTCATTTTTATACATATAACATAAACTTAATATCAAAAATATTAGAAACTACTAATTAACAAGCATTAGTATAATATTAGTATACAACTAGTATAATATTAGTATAACATTTAGTTTATAAACAATATTATAACATTGATATACTACTAGTATAACATTGGTATAATGCGTTATAAAAATCATCAATTAATTACTATTGGTATACCAAAAGTTGGGATACAATCAATATAACATTGGTATAACATTTAGCTTATAAAAAATAGTATAACAATGGTATACAATTAATATAATATTAATATATAGTGGGTATGTAGTACTAGAAAAATATTCGTATTCATTGGTATATGATATATATCTGATATAAAATGTTGAAAAAAATATATTATTATATGGTATGCAGTTGGCATACAGTGCTAAAAAAATATTAGTATATAGTCTACAATTAGTATTTTACTATGACCTGTTATAGATCTACATTAGTTTTATTTTTTGTTTCTATTTTACTATGACCTATTACAGATCTTGCTGCTCACACTCAGAACCACAATTGAGATGGTGAAGAAGAAGACGACAAAGAAGAAAAACAAGAACAAGAAGAACAAGCAACAGCAGATTTGCAGCAAGGGTTAACAACGAAAGAGAAGAGGCAGGGGCTACTGCGACAGTGACGAGCTTGGGCACCATGGGGCGATGGCACCAAAGTTTCAGCGGCAATACTGGAGCATGGTGTCTTAACATATGTACTGCAAGACAGAACGAGGAAAGACCAGATCGAAGGGTATATATGAACAATTTATGCCAGAGATTCAAAACCATTTAAGGAAATATGGTAAACGAGTGAAGCTTCGTTTCGTTGGCCATTCACTTGGGGGAAGCCTTTCTCTAATAGTCCACTTAATGCTCTTGGCAAGGGGAGCAGTGAAAGCCTCTATTCAATTACCAATTGTTACTTTTGGATTGCCATTCATTTTTTGCGGGAGACGTCATATACAAGATGAATTAGGGTTTTTTGTTGGTTCTAGTGGAGAATCTATTGTTCTAGTAGAGCAATCACAAGGTTTGGAAGAAATAGAGAGGAACAACAAAAAAGTTTGTTTGGAATAGAAATTTTGGATCATCAAAGTTTGAGACAGATGTGAGATATGTTCCAAAGAGATGGTAAAGGGAAGATGGGGTTCATAATCGAAGGTTCTAGCAGAGCCGCTATGAGAGTGGAAAGAGAGAGCTTAGCAACATGTAATACCTGAAATTTTAGTGACGTAATAACCAAAATTTGAGTTTAAAACACATTTTATTAGCACATATACGTATGTATTTATACACACACACACACACACACACACACACACACACACACACACACACATA
>JAJIYU010019007.1:0-10982 GCA_030144865.1 Tinospora cordifolia
AGGGTGAGCACATAGCCCAGTGGATCTTTCTAAACATTTAAATTATTATTTCAATTCAAACAAACCAAGCATATCAAAAACTTTTGTACATTAGGCGATTCAAACAAATTTTTTGTTTATGGTTGACATTCAGACCGAAAGAGGTTAATCACTGTGTTCCACATCATTGGGAGAGAGAATCACTCTTGAAAACTCAAACCCCATATCTACAAAGTGGGATCACTCTTGGAAACCCAGTTCAAAATCATCAATGGTAAACTGGCAAACCAGGTCGGGGGTGGAACACACACGATCATACTATGCAGTCCATCATCGCACCGGTACGTGGATTAGATCATCATTTAATCTTTTCTTAATGATAAAACACACAATATTATATTAAACCATCGATGCAACATGTACATAACATGAATCATCAAATATTTATTCATGGCACAATTCAAGCATATCATGCATCATTATTCTTGATTTTTAAACATGCATAACATGTATATCCATGTCACATCACATAAATAAAGCATGCATATTTAAAACATGTATTCAATCATTTAACTTCAAAACATCATCACACATGCAAGGTTTATTCAAATTAAATTAAAGAAGTAAAATTTAGAAATCACTTCCACATTAAATGTGTCTCTTCTGTACACCTCTGAAATCCGACAGAGTTTCGTTATTTTAAGGCTTCCAAACACTCAAGAACTCTCAAGAACACTCAAGAACAGTTCAAGATTACGCAAGAACTTAGGGGATTGCCAAGAAGAAGGCTAGAGAGAGTCAAGAGGGATTCGTATGCTCTTGATTTGGTATGAACACAATGTGAGCATTAGGGGTCCTTTATATAGAGTTTAAAATAGTGTAGAATGGTAAGTTTTTGGTGTTTTCCTTGTAGGAAACTTGCCAATTATTCAAAATTTCGTGCCCCCCAAGTATATGAGAATAGCAAGTGTATTTAGACAATTTTTGAAATTTAGAAACCTTTTTTTTTTGGATTTTTGGAAACATTTTTATTGATTTTATTCGAATTTTTCATTTTTATTTCAGAGCATTAGATCCAGGCCGTCGGATCGTTCTCGATCGTAGCTGGTTCAATCTGGGTTCTTGGATTTTTTTCGAGCACGGCGTTCAATTCGCGATCAATCAAAACGCGTCTTTCTGGGCTGTCGGATGCACATCGATCGCATCGTAGATGGCATGTCACTCACAAGGTACTGTTCCCTCCCCTTGGGGTTTTCCTCTGCCTCTGTGGAGATTCGAACCAAGGACTTGGGGCATAAGTAACTTGTTCATTCCTCATCCACTACTATTGAGCCACTTAACAAGGTACTTATGCCCCATGTCCTTGGTTCAAATCTCCACGGAAGCAGAGGAAAACCCCAAGGGGAGGGGACAGTACCTTGTGAGTGACACGCCATGACGTGGGCCCTACGACGTGGGTAAGAGTCCCGGTAGGATGCCCATATAATTGATGCTTTCATAATTCTGTAGTCTATCACTTAACTATAATAAATTTTTCATACAAAAATATATTTTCATTAAAGTATTGTTTTAAACTGACTTTTGTTAAATTTTAAGGGTTTTAGCATGATAATAAATTTAAACAAAATTAACTAGTTTTAATCTACATGCATTCGAGTTAAATCACCATTCTTTGTGTCTAATTTCATGCATACATATACCCTATGATTAACGATTTCTAGCACCTGTTATAATTAAATATAACAAAGTTTTTCTAACTAAATCTAATACTCAAACATGAATTGATATATAAAAAAATAAAAAAGAAGAGTTGGAAGATTATACCCTCTCGAAATTTTCCGTTAATTACTTCCGAATTTGCAAAGAAACTTGAGGAAAGTCTTTGGTTGGGGGACAACTTTGGGGAGGGTTTTTGAAGATGAAAGGTTTGATTAATTCAATGAAAAAAAAATTGACAAAGGGCTGAGAATAGGTGTGATAAACCTTGAAGAAAATTGATGTTGTTTGGAATGGGTTCTTGAACTTCTTGTATGCTCCTTTTGTTGGCTGACACTTTGAAAATTGTATAAGGGCAAGAGGTCAAGTTTTTAACTTGGGAACCAAGAGAAGTCGCAGCTCAGTTCTATAGAGTTAAAGGAACCGGCCATAAGGATAAAAGGATAGAGTTTGAATTGTTTTAGAAGTGTTTAAGGAGATTGTGTGTTTATCTTATCCTAATTCCCTTTTATAGAGTCCTATTACCATGGGACTCTCCCAAAGTGGTGGCCTAGGGTGTTCATCCCTTTAGAAATCATACCTCTTCATTTACGATAGAATCAAGGTTTGTTTTGGATAGTTTTTAGTTGTTGCTAGTTGATAGAATCAATTGGATTGTGTTTATCTTTCAAGAGTCATACTTAAATCTAACTCTATCTAAATCCTTTTGTTTTCATCTATATGGGACGTCCAAAGGTCTCATTTCCATGTTCTAATTTTCTTTTTTCTCATTTAATTTTTGTCCACACACTTGCCACATGACAATTTTTAGCTATATCGTGTTTTAAGTCCACATTTGTAACACTCCATATTTTAATCAAACACATAAATTATGCCAAATAAAAGTAAATGAGTATAAATACACATATTGTACGAATTACGCGTGTACGTACGTGTTAATTATGTAATCGTATTACAAATACATGTTACATATATAAATTATTTAAATTAAATTATTTAGTTGAAATAATTTGTTGGAAAAAAATATACCAAAACACTCCTGGTGATAAGTAGATCCCAGATATGTGGTTAGATTTTGTTCGTTTATCTTGTAGGTGTCAAAATAAATACCCAAAGTTTTATAACCTCTTGATAGGTTTTTGATGGTGTTAAACCCCAATGAAAGCTTGACTTGAAGCTACAGAAATGTAGAGAACGAAAATACGTACCTATCGACACCAAAATTATGAATTTTGGATATCAATTGGAATTTTGGTGAACGATTGATCAATGAGGTTTTTGAGAAAAAATATAAAAAATTACGAAAATTATGATTTAAAAGCCTATTTAAGTTATTTTCTACGGTAAAAATATTTTATATGAGCAGAAAATTAGTTTTTATGATTATTGAGATTATTCGAGTCAATTCGCATCAATACGTGAGGTCTAATGTGCGTGTATGATTAAAAATGAGAAATAAATACGTTAGAAATTGATTATAGAAATGAATTTGAATTTGATTGGTGCTTATGAAATTATTTTGAAACGATAATTTTGGTGAATTGAGTATAGAGGTTGAAGTGGATACTAGAAATTGATTGACAATAATTTTGGTGAGTAATATTCATTTTTAGGTATTTCGGAGAATATTGCTTTATGTCTAAAACTTCTGATTTTTCTTAAACATAAATGGATGCACCTGATATGATATGAAATGATTGATTATATATTATTGAATTTTACAGTAAAGGTTGGAAAAGCTGGTTATTTACTACAGAGCGAGTTACGTGCCAACGAGATTTAGTGTTGGTATTCTGTGAGTATTTCTTTATCTTTGTCATTTATATGGCATTGTAGATAAAAAAAATGGTTTGAATGTAAGCATGTTATTGATGTGAGCATATGTTGCATTTGATTTGACTTTCCTGAAATTTTATTTACATGGCAACGTGTTTTGGATTTGTAAGAGCAGATCTAAAATATGATATCGTTTCGATGGACTGAGCCAACGGGAATAATACTTCTTTATGTGATAATCCTATGAGACTGAGCCATGAGAAGTATCAGCCTTTTCCTATGTGATAATCCTCGAAATGAGTCGGAAATGGGAAAAATCAGAGTTGCAATTTACTTTTGTTGAGGCCAAACAAGAAGTGAGACTGACTCTAGATCTTGAAGGATAAGGAGATGCAAAATTGTTTTAAATGGAAGGATAAGGAGGTGCATGATTGTTTTAAATTAGCATGATCACTATGTTAAATGCATTTATGTATTGTGTAAATGAGTATGCTAAATTTGAATGTTTTATTTGATCTAAGAATTTGCATGTTTATTTAAATGAATCTAAATGCCTTAGATAATGAATATTCATTGGACATGTTGTAGCTCACTTAATTTTTTTAACATTTCAGGAACCGATAGAAAAGGAAAAAGGCCAGTGCAAGAAGAGTAGACAACTCTTCCAGTTTTACTATGTGTGTGGGCTTATCTATTTTATGAGTTTTACTTTTGTATAATTATAATTATCATTGTATATTAATATCAGCTAGAAAGATATCGGTTTTACTTTCACTAAGATGAGAGTGGAAAATAGTTGTGATTTGTGAATGGTGTATGAAATATACTGTGTATATTTGTGGATCATAATATTGTTTATCAAGTTAAAATTCCATTTGGGATAAGTCTAAATTTTAGGGGAGACTCTGTCAAATTTTTTTAAGGAGATTGTGGAATAATGAGGTTAGAAAGGCTGACATAGTATTGTATACGTAAGTGTAGCATATATGGTATTATGTGTCGGTTGTAATGTCACCTTTACGAGGTGGGTTGCGACAATATTGGTATTAGAGCCTAGAATTTTAAAAGTTTTAAAAGATAAAAGTCTTATATGATGTTATGTTTGCTTATATGGGTATTTATATTGATAGTTAATTTAGGTTGACAAGTACCATGGATTTGATCTTGATGAAGTTTTATTCGCTTGTAAATTTTAGTGTTGAAGGGAAATACAAGCAAGATCAGCCATGGATCCTAATGAAAAGTTCAATCAAACATGGGAAGCTATACTTGCCTCACAACAACAGCAACAAACACTGCTAACTATTCTATTGGCACAAATGTAGGGTAACAGACCAGTTCCACAGAATGTGCCAGCGGAAGGGGAGCAAAGTAGTGCTAGTGTTCCTGTGAGAGGTAGAACTGAACCAGTTGCTGATTCTATTCTAGTCCAAGCTGAGGTGGTAGCACTGGTGGATCCTAATGCTGGGAAAGATAGGTATGAGAAAGTAATGAAGGCCTTCAAGCATAGGGGTTCTATTGAGATTCCAGGTGGACTTGATCTTGAAACTGCAGAAAGGTGGATGAACAGGATGGAAACCATCTTTGAGGATATGCAGGCTTCAGATGCAAAAAAGGTGAAACTGGCTAAATTCAAGTTGGTTGATAAAACAAATGATTGATGGAGATGGATGGCCACTAGGGGTGTGGAGGTTAAGTCATGGAATAAGTTTAAAGAATTATTTTATGAAGAATTCTATCCTAGGTGTGAGAAGGACAAGAAAAGAAATGAATTCATGCATCTTACTCAGGGAAATATGATAGTAAGGGAGTATGAGCAAGAGTTCAACCAATTAGCTTTATTTGCTCCTGAGATGGTAGCTATAGATGAGCTCTGAATGCAACGGATTAGAGACGGGTATTGTGATCGCATCCATGAGGGGCTAACATTAGCAAGGGTACAGACTTATGAGCAAGCAACCAGACAGGCTAGGGATTTTGAGACTACCCAAGCTAATGCTAGGATGAGGAGAGTTGTTGCTACAGGGATGACAGTGACATCATCTACCACATAGAGTGCACTAGTAAGCCAGATGAATCCAGCTATGGTAGAGAGGCCATATTATCAAAAGAGAAGGCCTATACCCAATAAGAAGCCCAAATATAGTGGTCAAGGTAGCAGAATGGAGGCATCGACAGCTCCAGTTGTAACAGGGCCTACACCACCACCAGCATCATATATGGAAGGGAGAGGTGTGTCACGGCCAATGAGGCCACAGCAGCAGACTAGGAGCAGAATTTATATGGCGGCAGGAGGTACAGGGTCTCAGGTTGCATATTCTACTTCTGGGTAAGGTAGACCACCATTTGTTTGCTATAGGTGTAGGATGCCAGGACATAGAGTCTTTTAGTGTCCACAATCTGCACCCCAGAGATCTTCTACTGTCCAAGGGGGTGGAACTACAGCAGGGATACGTGAGTAGGCCAGAGCAGTAACAGAACCTGATCCTAATTCTAGCAAATAACTCATTGAAGGTATTATCGATATCTGTGACACTCCTATGTATGTTTTGATAGATGTTGCATCGACTTTATCTTTTATTGTTGGGCATATGGTAGATAGACTAGATTTATCACCTGTTAGGACTAGCGCACCTTTAATTTTGAGCACAGCAGCTGGGGAAAGAATATATCCAAATATGGTTCGTGAAAATTGTGTGGTGAAATATGATAATCATGAAATGATTGTGTGTCTAAGAGTTTTGGAATTTTTAGAATTTGATGTTATTCTAGGCTTGGATTGGTTGGCAGCCTATCATGCATGTGTTGATTGTTTTTTTAAAAGAATAGTCTTTCAAATACCAGGTCAACCCTCATTTGTGTATAGGGGTATAAAACCTTCACAACTTCCTACTTGAGGTCATATGGCTATTGATGAAGAAGTAGGAATGTGGGTTGGTATTGGTTCAATGGTGGAAAAGGCAAAAGGTGTCCAGTTAGCTAATATTCCTGTAGTTGGTGAGTATCCTGACATGTTTCCAGATGATTTGTCGGGGTTGTCACCAAAGCGGGAGATAGACTTCATTATTGAATTGATGCCTAACATTAAACCTATTTCCATTCCTCCATATCGAATGGCACCAAAAGAGTTGCAAGGACTTAAAGTGCAACTCGATGAGCTGATGACTAAAGGGTTTATTAACCCAAGTATGTCGCGTTGGGGCGCACATGTATTGTTTGTAAAGAAGAATATGGAAGCTTACGGTTGTGCATTGATTATCGTTAGTTGAATAAGGTGACTATAAAGAATAAATATCTTTTGCCCTGTATTGATGATTTATTTGATCAGTTGAATGGGGCTAAGTTCTTTTCTAAGATTGATTTGAGGTCTGGGTATCATCAGTTAAGGGTTTGAGAAGAAGATGTACCAATGCTCCTGCTATGTTTATGGATTTAATGCAAAGGGTATTTAAGCCATATCTTGATCATTTCATTATTGTGTTTATTGATGATAACCTTATATATTCCAAGACTCGAGAAGACCATGGGCAACATCTCCATATCACTTTGAAGACTTTAAGGAAGCACAAATTGTATGCTAAATTTAGCAAATGTGAGTTTTGGCTAAATGAGGTGAAGTTTTTAGGTCATGTAGTAAGTGCAGAGGGTATTTCTGTTAATTCTGCTAAGGTTGAGGCTATTATCAATTGGCCAAGACCAACTACAGTGACCAAGATTCGTAGTTTTTTGGGTCTAGCTGGCTATTATAGAAAGTTTGTGGAGGGTTTTTCTAAATTAGTTGCTCCACTCACAAAGCTGACTCAGAAGAATGTACCATTTGTGTGGCCCTCAGCATGTGAAGCTACTTTCATGGAATTAAAGAAAAAGTTGACTACTGCTCCTGTGTTAGTACTTCCACAACTTGGGAAGGACTTAGTGATATATACAGATGCAGCATTGACAGGTTTGGGTGGTGTATTGATGCAAGAAGGTCAGGTAATTGCTGATGCATCTAGACAGCTAGAGGTGCATGAGAAAAATTATCCTACGCATGATCTGGAGTTAGCAGCCGTAGTGTTTGTGTTGAAACTATGGAGACATAATCTGTATGGGGAAAGGTTCAAACTGTACTCTGATCATAATAGTCTGAAATATTTGCTTGACTAGAAAGAACTGAATATGAGGCAGCATAAATGGCTAGAATTCCTGAAGGATTATGACTTCACTTTGGAGTATCATCTTGAGAAGGCCAATGTTGTAGTAGATACACTGAGTAAGAAACAACCGGAGACTAGTGTAGTAGCTTTTTAGATGGCTGAGGAGTGGCAACTTTTAGAGAGAGTACCTATGATGAGTATTCTTTCTGTGGAGTGACATGTTGATATTTGTGCTCAGATGCATATTCAGTGTGACACCCTGGCCCTCCTGCGGTTCATCCCGCGGGTTCCCTCGGGCCACGCTCGCTTAGAATGCGAGCCCATCCGACTGGGAAGCCGCCGCCGCATCGTCCGCCGAGAGCCGCAGCGCTACTAAAATCATTTATCAGATCTATTCTCAGATTATTTTTCTCTTTCTTTCTATCTCTTTCAGGAAATGAAATTCATTTAAATAAGCACCAATTTTTTCTAAATAAACTTCTAAATAAATAAAATGGATAGGTGCAATTTTAAATGAAATAAAGACATTGAATTCAAATTTAAACAACTTAAAAATCTCCAAAATAATCCCAAAACATTTAGTCACATGAAAAATGTTTAAAATGAAAGGAAATGAAAGGAAAGGAAAGGGGCACATGCCCGGTTCAGTCAAATACAAAGATAAAATGCGCAACAAACACTAACAACCTCCTCGGCGAGGTTTCAAAATGACTAAGTCCTCCGTGATGTCCTCGACTCGTGCTGTCTTAAAAATCACCTGAAAAGGAAAGGGGGTGAGCTCGAGAGCCCAGTGGATCATATCGCACATCACTAGCCTTTTCAGACCAAAATACAAAACATGCAAACACTTTCATTACATTAGGGCGTTTCAAAGAGTTATTTGTTTTTTCGTCGTAGTTAAGACCGAAAGGTTTGTGGCCTCGGTGTCCCCTTCGTGGTCTGGGAGCGAGTCTAGAGGTACCGCCTGAAGGTAGGTTACCTTTTGGGACCCTGGCGGGGCGTAAGGTCCGAAGTGACACTCAGCCCACAACCAGTCTTGTTGAGGACACCCACGATGACACCCTAAGGCCGGTCACCGCACCGGTACGTGGTTCTTTTGTCATAATTTAATCTTTTTTAGTTTAACGAACAAGGTTTCCAATCCATAACAACATAACATGCACTAATCTATGCAATTAAAATATATAATCATTCCAGCAATCTTATCTCTAGAAAACATATAACCGGACGTCATGATATCATGGCATACATTCCTAATAGGATACTAAGTACAAGACTAAAAACAACCATCATGTTTTATATTTAAAATCCAAATAATAGTAGAAAGTGTAGTAATCACACCCACATTAATTTTTTTTTTCTAGAGTCGCTCGTGCCTCCGCATCGCCTCAACAATTTTGATCTCTTTGCCGTTTGATCCCTTTCGAACTATGATTTGATGTACTAATTCTAATTTGAAGGGGTTTGCAACGACTCTTATGAGTTTGAAAGTCCTAGATCTGTAACACATCCAAGTTTTCATATTCAACTTCACATTTTAGTAGTAATCCACTAACACCAACATAAAGCGAAAATTGCATTTTCACCATCAACACACAGTAGTTGTTTTTGCTTCTTCTTCACGGATCAAACAGGCAGCTGCAAGTTTTTTTTTTTTGCTCTGTTCTGCTGCATGATTTTGAGCTTGTGACAGACTTGTTGCAGCTGCAAACACACCCGGATGCACCAATAGCTGGACCAAATCACGTACCAGGATCACCAACAGCAACGAAAACTGAAGACGCACCAGTAAGTGGAAAATGGTGACGCACCAGCAGCTAAAAAAAATGAAGCTACACCAGCAATAATACCAATGACTGCTTCAATGAACTGGCTGCAGCAAATTGTAATACCCCAGAATTTTGTCAAATAATTTAAAATAAATAAAATAAGTTGAATAAATTAATTTCAAAGATTTTAAGAATTTTTGGGTGCAAATGGTGGGTTGGCACATGAAAAATAATTTACATTTGAGATATAATAAAAATTAGGATAATTAAATGAAAATTTTAATTTAGTGGAATTAATTATGAAATTTATGGATTTGCTTAAGAAATAAATAAAAATAAAGTGTACACACATATTGGCTAATATGTGAATGAATAAGGTATGTGTTAGCATAATAAATGTTAATACTACATATTATAAGAATATGTACATAGAAAAAATTCATATAGTTAAATAAAATGTATTTATTAAAAATAAATCAAACATTATGTAAATAATAGTGTGTAATCTATAAATTATTATCTGAAAATGAAATAGGAAGTAAATAAAAATATATGAAAATGGAAAATACAAATTATTTAATTATTAGCATTAAAAATATTAAAGAAATGGGAAAATATCTAATAAATATAATATTGAATAAATTAGAAAGGGAAAAATATTAGTAAGTACATAAAATAGAATAATTTATGCAATGCAATCAAGTTTTTATCAATTAGAAAGTGGGTAATTGCTAAAATTCGGATTATAGAAGCTTTAGAAAGCAATTTGGTAATTAGAAACTGCATCCAACGGTCCAAATTCGATTTGTCCGATCCAACGAATGAGATCAAAGGCTTAAACGACTCCTGGATGCACTGAATCACGCAAATCCAACGGCCCAAAAACGATCGGCCAGATCTAACGGTTCGGATCGTTTTCGTTGATCGCGAAAGTACAGCGATAGAAGAATATCCAACGGCCAGGATCTGTGAATCCGTTCTGATAATCATCTGTGTTGTACTTGAGGTCCATCCAACGGCGAAGATCAAAGCCGTTTTTCTAAATTGCGAATGGTGCTGTTCTCGAGGATGATCAACGGTCCAGACCAAATCCGAAAATCTCAATCGCGATCTGTTGCTGTGATCGAGGATCATCAACGGCCGAGATCTCACCCACCAAAACTCAATTGCGAACATACACATCGATCGAGAATGATCCAACGTCTGAGATCGAATCGGCCTTATCCAACGGTCGAAGATCCATCCGCAAAAACGAATTCGCGATCTGTTGATGCGCTCGAGAAAAATCGGACGGCTGAAATCGAGAATCCGGTTCAACTGCTTGATCCGAGAACAATCTGACGGTTCTAATCTAATCAGAATGCGTGTCTCGAGGAAAATCGGACATCCTAGATTCTATCCGCCCAATCTGATCACAAATGGCATCCCGAGGACGATCTGACGGCCTGAATCGAATGCCCCGATAATTATGAAAATAATAACAGAAAATCCGATTAAAAATCCGAAAAAAATGTTTCTAAACTCCAAAAAATTCCAAATAAAATACCTACTATTTTCCTATGCTTGGGGGGCACGAAAATTTAAATTTTTGCAAGTTTCCCACCAA
>JAJIYU010019008.1:0-10974 GCA_030144865.1 Tinospora cordifolia
CTCTTTTAATTTATATCTTTTCAAGACGTATTTATACCTTTGGATATTCATTGGACACAATCTCAATGATATTTTATTGCTTTTTAGGAATATCTTGCATATATTTTTTTACTGAAAAAATTTGTGTCATTTGACTCGACCAATTTATCATATTGTAGGTGTGTTACATTTTCACAAATAGCTTGTGAATCAGTTAACTGATTTATATTTGTATATGATTAATTTTATAAATTATTAATTAATATTGAACTGCTCATTTAAAATTTCTATTTCCATGTATTCAAACTATATTAACAATTTCTATCACTTAACTTTGGACTTCTCCTTTAAGATCATCGTTCACAAAACTTCATATTGTATTAACAAATTTATATGTCATTATCTTAAAATTAATTTTTTTTCTCTTCCTAATAACATGAAAATTAGTTTACTGAATCATATTATTATACAAGCATCATATTTAGGTTTCAAAAACTTAGCCAACTATGCTAATATATATATATATATATATATATATATATATATATTGTATAAAAAAAACTTTACTGTTTTTAATCACAATATATTCAAACTGACATCATAGTTCAATAAAATGAACCAAGAGAAAAAAGTAGTTGTTTAAAAGCAACTATTTGACAATTTATTAATTCTCTTAAAAATTAATTATTTTTTAAATTAAGCAAAATATAAGAAATTATTTTTCATTGTAACTATACCACATTTATTAATATACTAATTAATTTTCAGGAGTCATCAATATTTTTTTTAATCTCAACATATTTTTATTGAAATATTCATCAATCATATTATAATACCATATGTATCCAACCAATATTATTTTATTTGATATACAATGCAAATAAGTTATAATCTATAATTTTATATAGTGCAATAACAATATTATTCTACTTCAGTAAATAGTTTGTACATTTAAAATAACAATTATAATCACGTTATCAACAACTGTTATCATAGTTATTGCCTTTGAAATAATCTCAATTATGACTTTTACCATATTGAATAAATCAAATATAACTTTTCATCATATATTTTTTAAAAGAATACTTCAACATTTGTAGTGCTACTTGGGCAACATATTAATTATCAAATAATATTTTTAGTATAAATAATATTTTATGTCATTTTAATATTTCATGACTCATCACATAATTAAAATAAATTTCAAGTATATTTGATTAGTTAATATTGTAACTTCATCTGCAAACTTAATTATGATAAATTGGTCAATAATGTTTGTCATAAAATGTAGAATAAATATAGTAGTAATAAAAATAAATGAAATGATAGCGTCAAAGTTGACATTGATTATCGATTAAATATTCTCCTTTTGAAAAAAGTGGTGAAAAAAAGAATTGAGATGCTCAGTTATTATTAGGCCAAATCTTAAATTAACTCCAAACAAATTTATAAATCTATGATTATATAAATATATCTCTAAATAAAGCTCAATTTAGTTCTATATAAATATTATACCTTTAACATTTCAAAATATTTTCGTAGCTTCTAACGGCTAAATAAAACTCATCTTACCTCTTCTATTTTAATTTTCTGCAAATAAAGTATATGATTTTAGTATTAAAAGAAAGAAGCCCTGTTCTTTCTATACATATTTTTTACTTTATTTTAATTTGCTTATAACAATAAACTAAAATAAATACAAATATATAATATATTTCTACATTTTTCTTTCTTATCACATTCCATTCCTCTTTTTCATACTCCTCTCTCTTCGAAATTTATCAACGTGAATATTGTGTTTAATTTTGTTTGAACTTAAAAAATTATTTGTTATAAATTGTGTAGGATGAGTCTAATGATGTGAAGAACATAGAAGCAAAATACTTATAACAAGAAATACATCCATAGAAATGATACGTAAAAAAATAATTAATCTATTTTATAAAATTTTTATATTAGAGATTTGTAAATTTATCCATTGTATTAAATATGAATTAAATACTCAAAATTTTTAAATTTATGTTATGACCCAATCCCAACATAAAATTTAGTTGGATCTTACTTAGTTTTTGCATCATTTTGTATTAAAATAAGCTAAAAAATATATATATTTAAACAACATAAAATTATTTATTTATAAGGGTAGGAAGGGAGGGGATGTAATCCTGCCAACACAATTGCCCATTTTAATTGTCTTTATCATTTTAATTTTTTTTTAAGTATTAAATAAAATGAGACATAGGAATGGTAAATAATAACAATCTTACTTTAAATAGTTCTCAAATTTTTAATATCAGATTCTCAGGATCTTTTAACAGCTAAGTGAAAGATGACGTTATATCCAAAGAGCCGCCGTCGAGTTTTCTTTTTGCCCGACACGTGGCAGCGTGGCCCAACTTTGATACTTCCGATAACTTTTGTCAACCATCAGAGGTCAACCAGTTGTAAACGTAATCTATTCTAATCAAATGCCACCTGTCCCTCAACTTCAAATTGCTCTTTTCATTGGCATTCACTATCTGAAAAACAGCTCTGTTTGTGTTCAATTTAAAAATCATTATCAAAAAGCATATCATTTGGATATTATAATCTTCGTTCTTCACTTCATTTTTTTGATGCAGGAAGATTTTTAATCGAAAGTTGCTTCTTTTCTTCATCTGGGTGCTCTGTTTTCTCCGAAATATCCCCAAGAATTTTTTTTTTTTAACTCGACTTAGTTTGGCTCTGCTTCTGTTGAGTTTGGTTCTTTTCGAGAGGAGTTTCTGAAGAAAAAAGATGGGAAATTGCTGTGGTTTGAAACCGGGTACTGAGTCAGAATCTGAAGGGCAGAAAAACAAAACACAACAAGGCGATTTAGTAGCTCGGCCTGAAATACCAGAGCCCTTCAAGCCTTCTCCACTTAGAACCCTTAAGAAGACTGTTCACAAGCATGGACCCATTCTTGGGAAGCAGTATGAAGATGTTAATGCGTATTACAATCTTGGAAAAGAACTGGGTAGAGGTCAATTTGGGGTAACTTATCTTTGTACTGAGAATTCAACTGGTGATTCTTATGCATGCAAGTCTATATTAAAGAGAAAGCTTGTTAGTAAAGAAGATGAGGAAGATATAAAGAGGGAAGTTCAGATCATGCAGCATTTAAGTGGACAACCTAATATTGTGGAATTTAAGGGAGCTTTTGAGGATAAGCAAGCTGTGCATCTTGTGATGGAGCTTTGTGCCGGAGGAGAGCTTTTTGATCAAATTATTTCGAAGGGTCATTATTCTGAAAAGGAAGCTGCTAAGATATGTAGAGACATTGTGAATGTTGTTCATGTATGTCATTTCATGGGTGTCCTGCATCGTGATCTTAAGCCTGAGAATTTCTTGTTGTCGAGCAAGGGTGCAGGAGCGAGTTTGAAAGCGACGGACTTCGGGTTGTCGGTTTTTATTGAAGAAGGTGAGATTTTGATCAGCAGCTATCCGATTAACTTCCTCTGTCAACTGGTCATTGTTCATGTATATTGTCTTGATTCTTTTATATCCTTTGTTATATCCTCTTGATTCATTTATAATTCCTTTGTTATACTCAAAAACTTGGGCATCATTGAACATGAAACTAAGTTGATTAGGAACATTATCTGTTTGTCAAGAAATATATGTGCCGAGTATACTTCTGTTACTTGAAGTCCAAATGAGATAATTATATTCTGAATGCTGATATGCAATTGAACTTGTGCTAGGTAAGCTTTACCAGGATATATTAGGAAGTCCATACTATGTTGCTCCTGAAGTACTAAAGCGTAGTTATGGAAAGGAAATAGACGTTTGGAGCGCAGGGGTTATCTTATATGTTCTTCTCAGTGGAGTGCCACCTTTTTGGGCTGGTAAACTTGGAAATCTAAAATTTCTTATTCTTTTATGTAATTATACTTATCTGCCATTCTTCATCGCAAATTTGGAAGCAATTTAGAGTTATTGGTTATAATTTCTCACATTGCAGAAACAGAGAGTGGGATTTTTAGTGCTATACTGCAAGGAGAAATTGACTTTGAAAGTGAACCATGGCCTACAATATCGAGCAGTGCAAAAGATCTAGTCAGAAAGATGCTCACCCAGGATCCAAAAAAACGGATTACTTCATCTCAAGTTCTTGGTATGGTCTTCTAATTTTTGCACTAAAATCTTAACATCTTTCATTGTTAGTTATAGCAAGACTCAATTGTTATATGCACGGAAAATTTGCTAATGGTATTCTGTTTTACTGTAAATTGATATGAAGCCAATGGCTAAGGTTCAAAAAAGAATTGTTATGCATAATGATGTTGTTGGGGAAGCTCTTTTTTATGTAAATTTAATGTTCTTCTGATTGAGAATGTGTTAAAACCTTGTGGCCTGGTTTTTCAGAGCACCCATGGATCAGAGAAGATGGAGATGCATCTGACAATCCAATAGACAGTGCTGTTCTCTCTAGGATGAAGCAATTCATGTTGATGAACAAGCTCAAGAAGCTAGCACTTAAGGTATAAAAGTGAGCAATTTAACTTGGGATGAAATCGCAGACCTTCATCTTTATTCCTTTTCTAGTGTTGTATTTATTTAGTCCGTTCATCTGATACTTTCAATGAGGATATTGACTTAGAATGGTGGAGTGGGAAGTGTTGATTCACTTGGATGAATCAACAACACTGATAAACTTTTATCACAGTTTTATTTCAAAATTTTGGTTATCAAGGTGGCATGAATTCGAATTAATGCATGTTTATTCGTGTTTGGAAAAAGGTTATTGCAGAAAATCTGTCTGAAGAAGAAATTAAAGGACTAAAAGTGATGTTCACAAACATGGACACTGATAAGAGTGGTACAATCACGTTCAAGGAACTAAAGATGGGATTAGCTAAACTCGGCTCAAAGCTCTCCGAGGTTGAAGTTAAGCAACTTATGGATGCTGTAAGTTATGAACATCCTCCACAGCAATCAACTTAATCTCTTGATCAAAATTTCAAGCCACCCTTGAGTTTATTCAAATTTTTTGTGACAGGCTGATGTGGATGGAAACGGGATTATTGATTACATTGAGTTTTTTGCTGCCACAATGCATCGGCATAAGCTTCAACGAGAGGAAAATCTATACCAGACTTTTAAGTATTTTGATAAAGACAATAGTGGGTGAGTTTGTCATTTGTGTTCTGACCATAATCCTTCGTGTTTTTCTAGCCTCTACTTCAAGGTTTCTTCGCACTCCTAGAAAGATACAAATCGAACAAAGTGAAGTAGCTTTTTTAATGTATGTTTGGGCTAGTATTAGTTATGTTTTCTAAGTTTTCCTTGTGTTTCTAAGAATATGTGTAATGACAGATTTATCACAAGAGATGAACTGGAAACAGTAATGAACGATCATGGAATTAGTGACGGAGCCAGTATCAGGGAAATAATATCAGAAGTTGATAAAGATAATGTAAGTTTTCTTGACTAAATATTCTTATGCCTATCGCTAGTAGTCTATATATGGAACTAAACTGCCTGTTATATTTTGCTGCCTAAAAGTTTCATTCTTTAAAGTAGAAGTTTTAAGTCATGTATTGCCAATAATTTGAATCTATATACAGGATGGGAGAATTGACTATGAGGAGTTCTGTGCAATGATGCGAAGTGGAATGCAGCAGCCAAGGACGCTTTCGTAGTTCAATCTAGTTTACCTATGAGAATTAATGGTTTGAATGATCTTGATCTGTTGTTAATAATCATTTAAGAGAGAACCATGCTATTATCATTTCTTTGTGCAGATCTGATGCATTCTTGTTTTCTCATGTCTTTTTTCTAGAAATAAAATTATAGTTCTATCTAGGAGAGTTATTGTAGCTTTGGTTGTATTAGTTTCAAAAACATGTCAAAATACATGTTATACAGTACAAGATACTTATGCCAATCTTTTCTTTTTTATTTAATTTAATTTTTTTTATTTAATTTTGCTGAGACCAAGGTGTCTAAGTTAGCTAGTGTGCATTTGACTAATTCTAAGAGATACTAACCTTTAGTCTCTAAAGGGGGCACCCACTATAAACTTGGAAAATTTTCTTAGTCTGGTCTATATATGTCTTAAAGGGAAAACAAGTGAATAAAGTTTAAACTCGAGACCTTTGAGTACCTTGCTTCTTTGCCCAACTACTTGGCAAATGCCTCTTTGGTATTTTGAGAATGACAATTGGTCAACTCAAGTAAATGTAGATAAAAAGAATAGTTAACAATTTGATTGAGTTATTTATGTATTTTTTAAGGGATGTAGGAAGTTTTCTCTAATGATCTCTAGTGTTAAGAAAAGTGTTAGTTTGTTAGTCATGTCAGACGTAATAATCATGTGTTATGAATCAAACAAAACCTAAATAAAGTAAAACAAGATAATTGGGGCATGAGATCGGTAACGCAGTTCAACAAAACATACGTTTGCAAAGGTCACACCTAGATAAAATGCTCAATTAATTTCAAATTTGTACTACTATTGCAATGGGACTCATACAGTGAGACAATACACTGATGTCACACTTTACAATTGGTTTTATATGGAATTGAGATGAATTACACTCATCTCAAACTTGCTTGTAGACTTCTCTAAGTGTTAATCAACCACCAGTGACACTTTAGGTCATACCACACTAATCTGATGACTTTCTAAGTCTACTCGTATTGATTGCCTTTACAAAAATATTTTATAATAACATACTTAAGTGTAAAAAAATGAAAACATTATAGATATTGACATTGAGTTTAGTACGTTCCACTAAGGTGCTTGAACATCTATGTATTGGAAGTCATGCACAAGACTCCATAAATAAAATACCTATTGCATCATATTGTTACGCATACTATCGCAACTTTTATGCAGCACTATATCATCAAGGTGGCAAGTCAAATCTTCAAGGTTGCTTAAAATGGTTTGGATCTTTTAAAAGGTTCTCTACTTTTTTGAAATGGTTAGTTATATTTCCAATAAGAGAAGATATAACTTATGGCTACTTCGAAAACTTTCCCATTTAACGATATCCAAAATAGGGAATACCTTAGGATGATAAGATAATGCACTCAGTAATACCCTCTTGTTAGATTTAACCACCATTTTCTTGCCTTATGCATTGTGAAGCAAATCTATAATGGTCAAGTCAAAACTAAAAAATCTTACATGGGAAAGTTACATACCAATTAGCCACTAAATGTAACATCCCAACTCCTGAACCTTTTATGTACATCATAGGCTACGTATTTGTCTCGTAGCTTAAAATATAATTTTAATCTTATGCAGTCACTCCTGTTTTTTATTCGAAATGGGATCTTATGCAAACCATATCTCAAAGTACAAAATATGCATAAACAAATTTGCTTAGAAACAAATTAAAAATAACCTTGAGATCATATAATTACTTAAAAAACTTAATTTTATATCAGAATTTAAAACAAATCTGTGGGCCCTATGGCTAAGTTTTGACAAGACAACTATTGTCTGCTGGCTTAGTGGCCAACATCTAACATAATTAAATATGGTGGGTCACAGGCCCTACAAATGTAAACAATTAATAAACTTTTACTTTATACAACCTTAACAATGAATTGTATCAACTACTCCAATGGTTTTCAAAGTACTTGCTTGTGAGCACATATCTTTAGTAATTCCCTGAAAGTGGATTAGTGGGGTGAGCTCGAGAACCAGTAGATTATATATAACACATCTCAAACATTATTAAAGTCAAGACATAAAACATGCAAACGCTTATAAATCATTAGGCATTTCAAACATTTTATTTCTTTAACTTGACGTTAAGGACTGAAAGGGATCTCCTTGGTATCTCCCTGTGTCCGAACTCTTGGAAGTAACACCTCCAAGGCCAATTTCTCATCATGACACAACCTTAGGAGTAAGGTCTCACTCAATCCTCAGTCCCTTCTCAACTACTGCTACAATAGCATAGACACCCGCCTAGGGTAAAAAAATAGCCATGATGATACCATACTACTGTCATAGTATCTGTATCATAGCCCTGGTACATGGTTAAAATCTTATTTATCCTTATTAAGTGACCACTAGCATACATCATTATTCTTAACATTAACAGTGTATGTAAGCATAAATTCATGCTACCTAATTCTTAATCGCGCTATGGTCACATAGATCACATCATGCAGTTAAAATTCAACATGGCATGTACTGATATAATATTGAGTAACATAAATCATGTTGTCTAAGGAGGCAAGAAGTCATACAGTCAAGCATCATAATATCCCTAACATGCTTCTAAGATCATAAAACATTAATCACACAATCATATTTTACATTCAAGACTAAAATAGTATTAAAGAGTGATTACAGTCATTTCCACCTTAATAGTTGACTCCCTTAAATCTTTGTGTTATTGTTCCAACTTGTTTCAAGTCTTCAACTATTGTTCTTCAGGATCTACATTTCGAAAATATGATTTAATAATTGTTCATGAACAGTACCTATGTAAAGTATCGTATACATAAACAATATATATTTGTGAATAGTACATGTGAACAATAAATATGAACAATACTTGTAAATAGTACTAGTAAATAGTACCCTCGTGAACAGTAATAGTAAATAGTATCCTGTGAAAAGTGTTGTAATTGTGAACAGTAGCATAGTATATGTAAACAGTATTACAATATGTACTAAAGTGGACATTTCTACACATGTTTCTCCCACCTCTTGTTCTTTTGGCATCCTAATATTTAAAATCCTACACAAATAACCTTAGAAAGAGTCATTATATTTGCTTTGATTTGTAGAGTCCTTCGATTGCTTAAAGAAATGCCTAAAGGCTTTTACTACTGCTATGCAAAAACTAAGGTTTTTTTTTCTTTCTACTACTATATTTGCTATTTAAAACAACTAAAGAACATGAGAAGAAAAGAGGGTAAGCAGAGAAATTTGTTTTTCTTGCTAGGGTGAAAATTCAGAATGAAAGGAGGCTTTATATAGATTTTCAAACATGAACAGTATCGTGAATAGTGCTGCAAGTTGTTGTTTGTCTCGGGTAAACAGTGCGCTATAGTGCCCATAAATAGTACCGCAAGTTGTTGTTTGTCTTGGGTGAATAGTGTGCTATAGGGCCATTGATTGTCATCATTGATTGTTGTGACGTGCCGTCGACAAAACATTGCCACTAATTGTCGTGACGTGCTACTGACAAAACAGTGCCGCCAACAAAACAGTACCGCCGATTGAACAGTGCCGCCGATTGTCAGGCCCTTTTTTTCTTCCCAGGTATTACACTAAACATGCTAGCACATTTGCCACATCATCATGCAAACGCTTATGTAGCAAGGCTATCCTAACATAAAATACAATTTTCAGGAAGTATTGTTTGGTAATGTGATTAATAGTTACATGTTCAATGTTAAGGAAGTAAACTCTTGCAACTTAGGGTAAGGTTGCGCACTAGAGACTCAAATTGATCTGATATCTCTGCAAACCAATCATAGGTATGATCTACATGATCAAAATTATTGGGATTGATGGAATAAATGTCATCATTCACTTAATAAAGGAGGACTTTTGTGTGCAAATTCATCCTCCTCTTTACATCAATTCTCTACTTGTAAGCAATATCGAATATAATTTTTGCATTGGATTCTTTAACCCTTTCTAGTTGACACATTTATTACAGTAAACTCCATGCATTTGCTTGGCCAAAAGAAATTTAGAAGAAGAAAAAAAGGGAATTCTTTCTTAGTGTTTGTCACCTCTTAGAATTAAATTGTTACTAAAATCTTGATATATTGCGTTCCTCATTTCCAAGTACTGGCTAATTTTGATTTTTAGTTAATTTCTCATGTTTCAAAACTAAAATAAATAGAACATGTGGAGCTTTCGTACATTAGTCATGTCAGAATTAATAATCACGTGTTGTGAATCAAACAAAACTTAAATAAAGTAAAATAAAGTAAAACAAGATAATTAAGGCATGTGATCAGTAACGTAGTTCAACAAAACATACATTTGCAAAGGTCACACCTAGATAAAAAGCTCAATTAATTTCAAATGTGTACGATTATTGCAATAGGACTCATACAGTGACACAATACTCTTGATATCACACTTACAACTGGTTTTCTACGGAATTGAGACGAATTACACTCATCTCAAACTTGCATGTAAACTTCTCTAAGTGTTAATCAACCACCAGTGACACTTTAGGTCATACCACACTAATCTCATGATTTTCTAAGTCTATTCACATTGATTGCCTTTACAAAAATATTTTATAATAACATACTTAAGTGTAAAAAAAATGAAAACATTATAGATATTGACACTAGTTTAGTACGTTCCACTAAGGTGCTTGAACATCTAGGATTTCAATGTATGTATAGGTAGTCATGCACAAGACTCCATAAATAAAATACCTATTGCATCATATTGTTATGCATACTATCGCAACTTTTATGCAATGCTATATCGTCAAGGTGGCAAGTCAAATCTTCAAGGTTGCTTAGAATGTTTTGGATCTTCTAAAAGGTTCTTTACTTTTTGAAATGGTTAGTTATATTTTCAATAAGAGAAGATAATGTTGTTTATTGAATAAAGTAAGTTATTCAAATTTCAAAAGCCTGGCAAATTCCTTAGTTATCACAATTTAGTCAAGCACAAAAACATATTTAAGGAATATACTCTTAAAATCATTTTCTTTCAAAACCAGATTATAAGATGCTTAGATAATATTCAAATTATGTGATAAAAAGAAATAATATTCTCTATGATGTTCTCTTTTCTTACTTCGAAAACTTTCCCATATAATGATGCCCAAAATAAGGAATATCTTAGGATGATAAGATAGTGCACTCAGTAATACTCTCTTGTTAGATTTAACCACCATTTTCTTGCCTTATGCATTGTGGAGCAAATCTATAATGGTCAAGTCAAAACTGAAATGTCTTATGTGGCAAAGTTACATACCAATTAGCCACTAAACATGCCAACACATTTGCCACATCATCATGCAA
>JAJIYU010019009.1:0-10961 GCA_030144865.1 Tinospora cordifolia
ATTTTTAAAATATCTCATTTTTATTTTGTAAAGAAATACTATTTAACTTTAAGTTTTTAAAAAATATATTATTCATTTACTTTTAAAAAACTAAAAATATTATTTAATTTTAAAAAAATTAAAAGAAAATATAATGTCGTGTTGTATTAACTTGCCTTGTATAGCAACAAATTGAAAAAAAAATTAGAAAATATAATTTTATTTATTTATTTACTTTGAGAGTATAATGCCAGAAATCCTCACGGGGTGTTTGTTTATTTTTCTTACCCAAGAAGAAAAATTGACACTCTCTACTTTTTTGACACATCAATTCTGACACTAAAATTAGATGAAGAATGTTTTTTAAAAGCAATGTCCATTAATCTTACTGTAACACTTATTTCTTTTTTACAATTTTTTTTTCTATTAATCTTATTGTAACGCTTATGTTTTACAACTTACATTAGTATTATATATATATATATATATATATATATATTATAAAATAGTTATTGATAAAAGCGGACTGAGACATATTTCTTTTGATTTTATGATGTCAATTATTTTATTTGTTGATCCAAATGATAATTAGGGCCATTTTACATGTACCATAAAGTTCTATTTACCTATCCAAAGATGGGTAGTTAAATTACTATACAACTTGGCTAAGAGAGTTAAGATATACTTTAAGAGAAGATTCGAATCTTGGTCCCACCGTATGTGTGCCCTACGTACGGTGATATGTCCACCTCTGCAAGGGAACTAATGGGTTAGTTGTTCTACATTTGGAGAGGGTGATACCCAATTTATGTACAAAGTTTAAGCGACAATTAGTCTCAAAGCAAGTAAAAGTTAGCTTAGAAACAAATTATGCAAAAGTCTACAAAAATTTAGGAGACAAAAAAAATCATTTAACGATAATCAAGGGTTCTCACACATAGACATAACACAAAGGCTTCACCTTAAGTATAGACCACATTAGCCAGATGTAACATATGAATACACTTCGTTTTGACTATCTTTTTATTAGAGCATCTCTAACCCTTATTTCTTTGTTAAGCTACTTTAATGTTAAATAATAACTTATTCTCCAGGTAATTTACTTTATTTTTTTCTAAAAATAATATTTATAGAATATTTTGTTTACCTCTTTTTTATTCCTTTTTTTTCTTATTTTTCTTAAAAATATATATTTTCTCACATAAATTGTATTTTACATATTTATTTAATATTATATTTAACTATTAGTAAATAAACAAGACACAACAAAATTAAAATAAATAATTAATTAATTATAAATAATTAAATTTTATTTTAATAAGAAAATAGTAAATAAGATATTGTTTAATAAATTAAATGATTATAATTAAAATTTTCTTTAATGGATAAAAAAGAAAAATTAATTAAAAATTAAAAATTAAAAAACACTTGCGCCATCCTACTCTCCATTCCCAACTTTCTTCCATTCCTGGCTCTCTTCTCAAGTGTAATACTCAACTCTCTTCCATTCCTTGCTCTCTTCTCACATCTACACTTTTTCGATGGCTTTGTCTATCATGACCTAATATCTTGTAACACCTAGTTCTCAATCTTTTAATTTTTGTCACATCAAAATCATGTGTAAAAAAGCACCCCGGTTCTACATTAAACACCGTACACATTTTGACCGACAAGGGTCGGGACGTTACTTTTCTCACATTCGAATCATTTTAAACACCTTTTGGACACATCATAACTCACATGAAACATTTATCAGTTCTCTTGGACATACCAAAAATATCTCATGGAAAAGTAAAGAGATAACTAAACGTTTAAATCATCAATGTCAAACTTTAATTCGACAATGTCTAAAATAAAATTCTCAAATACAAGTTTCTAAAACTTGGCCTATGTGGCTAAAAACTAACTCATAAAGAAAAATTTAACTTCTAAATCAATCTAAAGAGTCATATGCTCAATGTATACTAATTGATCAAAAGAAAATGTCACAAAACAACTCCCAGAGTGAGGTTAGCAAATTAGTTAGAAAAATGTCTTAGATGTATTGGTTAGCAAGTACTACCTCAAAGGTCACCTGAAATGAAAAGGTGGGGTGAGATTAAGAGCCTAGTGAATCATACACAACACATCCACAATATTATTCAAGTTAAAATATTAAACGTGCAAACACTTAATATATATTAGGCATTTCAAAAATTCATTTGTTTAGTAGTTGTTAATTAAACTAAAAGATTAACTCTCAGTGTCCTCACATCATTATCAAATCAAAGGAGACTAAGAAAATGCACAAAATATTAGATTCCAATGGGATATAGGGACATACCCATCACCCAACCTGGGAACGAGGGACTCACCCATCGTTCTATCATCGAAATCTTTGGACTAACCATTGTTCCAATCGTGAGAACACCCATAGTGATCCCTTGTGGACCATTGCGTCAGTACGTGGTTTGAATATTAAGTTAACTTACTTCAGGTCCACACAATAATTCATTGTCATCATGTTTATCATCTCATAATAGAACGTAACGAATGAACATGTAATTTCGAGAATGCATATAATCTCATGTCATGAAAGCCAGTACACCACGAGCATGGATACATTGATCATGTTATACATCATTCACACTCACAAAAGATATCATGAAATCAAATTAATGTTTGAATACACCCTAGCATGATTCTAGCTATTCAAATTAAACAAATAACAATCACGTTCAATATTTGAAATCCAAATAAGACTAAGGAGCAAAGTAATCATCTCCACCTTGTTGGTTGATTTTTCGATTTCCTTCAATTTCAGTACTGTTGCTCCAACTGTCTTGGATTCTCAACCTAAAATATTTGAAATAATTCTTTTTAATGTTTGAACATTATCAAATATCTTTAAGTGATGATGCGGAATAATTTCCTACTAAACATTGTGAACGGTGCATCATTGCTCTTTTACTGCATTTGGTCCACACAATTGCCCTTATTCGGTAGTTAGACTTGACTTACACTTTTTTTAAACTATGAACGTTCACTATCTGATTACTTTTTAGACCTTTGTAAACCCTTTTTAGGCCATTAAATGTTTAGCCATGATCAACATGCATCAAGTGCATGAAATCATAGTTGTTTTCATAACTTACATGCATATTTTCATTATTAGATGTATGTTTAAGTCTCACACCTAATTTGCAATCACTTAGACACATTTAACCCTTACTTTCCAGTGATCTATCTTGCTGGTTTTTGACATCTAAATATATGGAAACATAAACCCACATGCAATTACACTCAATTATACTTTAAACATGCATATACCCTAGTTATATCATGCATACACGCCTTGTTTGTATGTTTTATCATCATCTTTTAAAATTAGTCTTTTGTGCATCTATATTCATGATTTTCTAGCAACCTGGCTTGCTCATTTTTCATCAATAATACATCGTTCGCATTACTTTATGATATAGATCGCTAATCCTTAGATGCATCATGTATAGTCATTGATTTCATGAACATAAATGCCTATTTCATCCCATGTAGATATGATTTCCTTTAATTTTCATGTTTCCATAGACTTTTTAACTTTTTAATACATTAGATTAATTGCTTAAAATTAAAAAGTGACCATTAGAAAGGAATGAAACTATTACACCTTACAACCATTGCACGAAACGTTTCATTGATGATGTGTGCTTCAAAAGAGAATTCTTTGATCCTTTTGGACGGATTTATGTTTCTATTTTTAATGGTGGAAACAAGGAGAGTCTCAAAAGTTGTTAATGGAGATTTGATCTTTAAAAGATGAGAAAGAATTAAGAAAAGACAAAGATCTAGTGTATAGAATAGTGTTTTACCTTGTTGAATGGCTTGATGATGGATTATGGTACAAAATCTCAACTTTTGTGCATAACTTCTTCCTGTGTTAACTAGTGAGAATGACTAGAGGAGGGAATGGGAGGAGAATGATGTGGAAGGCGCCACTTTTAGGTTAGGATAGACATTGGGTTTGTTTGATAAGGATAAAAAAGAATTTGAATGTATTGAAGACTCTTTTTTATTATCTTTGTAGCATTTGATCTAAATCCAACTCTTTGTTTCCTAATCTCTAATTGGACGCGGGAAAGGAAGTGGGTGGCCTTTTTTATTGTTTTTGTGTGCAATTAGGCTTAATTTTACATGTAAATACATTATAGACAATGTTACACCCCTTTATACGTCTAAAGATACATATTTTATATCATTTTTTTTCTTAATTTCTCAGTTTATTTTATATCTTGTGTAACAAAATTTAAATTGTTAAATCTTTTATTGATTAATGAAATTTGAATAACTTTTATTAGATTTTATTTTATTTTATGTACAATACACTCTATATTTTATTTTATTAGATTTTATTGTGAACGATGCATCATTGCTCTTTTACTGCATTCGGTGCACACAGTTGCCCTTATTCGGTAGTTAGACTTGACTTACACTTTTTTTAAACTATGAACGTTCACTATCTAATTACGTTTTAGACCTTTGTAAACCCTTTTTAGGCCATTAAACGTTCAAACATGATCAACATGCATCAAGTGCATGAAATCATGGACGTTTTCATAACTTACATGCATATTTTCATTATTTGATATATATTAAAGTCTCACACCTAATTTGTAATCACTTAGACACATTTAATCCTTACTTTCCAGTGATCTATCTTGCTTGCTAGTTTTTGACATTTAAATCTATGAAAACATCAACCCACATGCAATTACATTCAATTATGCCTTGAACATATACCCTAGTTATATCATACATACACGCCTTGTTTGTATGCTTTATAATCATCTTTTAAATCAGTCTTTTGTGCATCTATATTCATGATTTTCTAGCAACCTAGCTTGCTCGTTCTTCATCAATAATACATCATTCGCATTACTTTACCATATTGATCGCTAATCCCTAGATGCATCATGCATAGTCATTGATTTCATAAACATACATGCCTATTTGATCTCTTTTCCCATGTAGATACGATTTCCTTTAACTTTTCATATTTCCATAGACTTTTTAACTTTTTAATACATTAGATTAATTGCTAGAAATTAAAAATTGACCATTAGAAAGGAATAAAACTATTACACCTTACTACCGTTGCATGAAACATCTCATTGATGATGTGTGCTTCAAAAGAGAATTCTTTGATCCTTTTCGACGGATTTATGTTTTTATTTTAATGGTGGAAACAAGGAGAGTCTCAAAAGTTGTTGATGGAGATTTGATCGTCAAAAGATGAGAAAGAATCAAGAAAAGACAAAGATCTAATGTATAGAAAAGTGTTTTACCTTGTTCAATGGCTTGATGATGGATTATGGCACAAAATCTCAACTTTTGTACATAACTTCTTCTTGTGTTAACTAGTGGGAGCGACTAGAGGAGGGAATGGGAGGAGAGAAGTCGAAATTTAGGAGGAGAATGATGTGGAAGGCGCCACTTTTAGATTAGGATAGATATGGGTTTGTTTGATAAGGATAAAAAAGAGTTTGAATCTATTTAGGACTCCTTTTGTTATCTTTGTAGCGCTTGATCCAAATCCAACTCTTTGTTTCCTAATCTCTAATTGGGCAGGGGAAAGGAAGTGGGTGGTCTTTTTGATTGTTTTTGTGTGCAATTGGGCTTAATTTTACATGTAAATACATTATATGCAATGCTACACTCCTTTCTACGTCTAAAGATACATATTTTATATCATTTTTTTCCTTATTTATCATTTTATTTTATATCTTGTGTATCAAAATTTAAATTGTTAAATCTTTTATTGATTAATAAAATTTGAATAACTTTTATTAGATTTTATATTTATTTTATGTATAATACACTCTATATACATAAATTTTTACTGAATAAATTTTAATATTTTTCAATAAAATTTTTAGGTCATCTAATAATGTTCTATTTTGTGTAAATTATTTACAAATCACTTTTATTTGTGTACATTTATCAGTATTTAGGTAAAACGACCATTTTACTCTTAGTTGATAAAATTATCATTTTACCCCTGAAAGTCAAATTTCACATTTTGGGCTTTAAGACTTTGTTTTTTTATTTTTCTTAGCCTTGAAAATTAGAGTTTATACTTTTTAATTATTTTATTTTATGTTTATTTACTTTAACTACTATTCAAAAAGTTTTATAAATTCTTATAGTATTACGTATCTATGGAGAGGGAGGTGTTTGGAATAACAAGTACTAACCAAATAAATATCTTTGCAAATTTTTTAATTAAAAGTTTTTAAATAAATAAAATCATTTACCAACTTTCCCTTATTCTTTTATTTATTTTTTTATATTTTTTATGATGGTTTCACTCGTTCATTATTATGTTTAACTGTTGTTTTAAGTGCTAAATGTCACTGTAATGTCATTTATGATACAATGCTTAATGTTTATCTATTAGCATTTTTCAAGGTTCTTTTACCTATTAGCATGAACCACGATATTCTGTCATCTATGGATATTTGTTGTATATATAAAATTTGGCAATGTACACTAAAGTCAAAAAAAGATTTGCATATATAATATAATAAACAAGTTAATAGATTTTAATTAGAATTCCCATTGAATTATTGGAATTTTAAGATGGAAGAATTATTATTATTGTTCTTGTTGTTATTACCCGTGTATGGCACATGCATTGCACATTAAATTTTTATAATAAAGTAGAATAATAATTCAATATATTCATTGAATTTAATTTATTGAGTTGATTATTTTGATATATTTTTAACTAAAGAATAATAATATACAATATTTTTTATAAAAAAAATATTTGTTAGTCTTTTCTTTTTTCAAACTAGAATTGAGATTGAGAAATACCTTACTTAACAAAGGCAGAGAAAAGAAAATAATAGTATGTGTTGGTAGAAATATGTAGTAGAAATATATATATATATATATATATATATATAACATAATATGTGAGCCAAATTTGTCATTAATGAAAGCTAAGAAAATTGTCAAATATAATAATAAAAAGGGAATTTCCATCATTTTCTTCACCTTCAAAAATAATAAAAATGACATATCAGAGACATATGTTTTATGAGTAAATAAACAAAAGAATTTATTTTTTTCGAAGAAAGTAAAAATAAAATAGCTTGCAATGCAAATGAAAACAATACGTTGACTAATAATCTTTATTTCAAACAACAATTAAACTAATATGGAAATAATTTCTTATTCTATTTATATATTTTTTTCAGGGCATTATTCATTGAAAATAATGCATTGAATATTTATGTGGGCATCCTATTTCTCTCTCTCTCTCTCTCTCTCTCTCTCTCTCTTCTTCTTCTTCTTCTTCTTCTTCGTCGGAGCTGTAGAAGAAAGAAGAGGAACATAAAAATGTGTGGGATCTTCGAGTACTTAAAACTGTAACGTAAACAAATTTATTTCGTCGGAACATAAAAATGTGTGGGATCTTCTCTCTCTCTCTCTCTCTCTCTCTCTCTCTCTCTCTCTCTCTCTTCTTCTTCTTCTTCTTCTTCTTCTTCTTCGTCGGAGCTGTAAAGCAGGTGACTTGGAGATGGATCGATATCCTCACAAAAAATTATTATTTTCAAACTTCCAATCCAATCATAATTTGGAGTTAAAATAAGAAGCTAGTCATAGAACCTATAGCCTCTCATTCTCAATCCTCATCTCCACGAGATAGAAATATATTATTAATTTTCATTGAAACCAACCACCAATACTTTAATTTTATCATAACCATATATTCTTATTTTATTTCATTCAATTAAAACTCGGGTTGATGAATTATATTCTATCTATACATTCCATTAAAGAAAGACTTCAACCAAGTCAACCATTCATAACTAAAATATTCTTACCCAACAAGAGAAATCAAAATTAAAACATCTCAATAATACTTTTCTTACGAGTGGTGTACGATGCAGACATCATACATACGATGTCATACAAATACATTACTTGATCTTTCATACTTACAAGTCAAACCCTCCAAGAAATTCTTCAAATCTTTATTTATTATTCAAATACACTTGTAATTGACACTACTTTAATTCATTATTAGTGGGCATTTTATGAGTCAAAATAATAGTATCGAATCATAGGTTGACAAATTTCATTTTCAAAAACTACAAAGACATCAAAATTATATAGAGAGATAAGTTAGAAAAAAAGGTATTAATATTAATAAACATTTTAGACACACTTAATAGTGATATCGGAGTCAATGGTCTAGCTCGAGTATATGTACATTAAGGTGGAAGGTTTGCATATACTCATAGTTATGAATAGCTCCTAATTAAGTTGCTCCTCTTGGAGATTATAAGTGACGATAACTTTGTCTATAAGTGACAATAAATTTGTCATAGATTGTATTATTTTGATCGTAATGAAAGTTGAGTTTTGATCCAAGATGGAGATTTATTATGTACTATAGACCAATATAATTATAAACTTATAAAAAAATATGGAACATGTTCATCACACCAAGTATAAATTAAGATCTCATACTCATTAGTACTAAAGCCTTCTAATTTCAAATTTGACATTTGTGCTTAAAAAAAGTAATTAAGTTAAAGATAATATTAGTATCAATAGAGATTTAGGTTTACCTAATAATTATTTCATCTCACTTTTATGGTATATGAAAATAATCTTTTGACCATTCTTACAAAATTGATGAGTTAAAAAAATGAATCTGACATACTTAATTTTTTTTTTTTTTGTTATAGGTATCATTTTTTAATATAATCAAATAAGATCCATTATTCGAACTTAGGAAAGAAAATGGTGTATATATGTATATATGTATATATATAATTTTATTTTTTTGAAAAAAATGATTTATATTTGCTAATGGTACAGATTGGAGCCTTAAAAATATAATTTAGAGTAGATTAATACATGAAAAGGCTGGCACGGGGGAAGTAGTAGGACGCACGTGTCTTTGACCAGTCTATAATGCGCACGTTAGGTCAACCTGTGATCTTTGACGCATGGTTTCCGTAGATGCGCTGAACCCAAACTATAATCCCAAGCTCTCAAATTATAATAATAATTATTAAATAATAATAACAATTAATTAAACAATAAGTGACTTACCAGCCAATTAAAATTTTGTAGTATAGTTTATATTATTTTAATTAAAAATTATTGCTTCCACGATGTCGGCGACACATCCGCTAAGGTCACGAGATTGGCACTAGTGAGTTCACATTTCTAACTTTCTATGTAACTTTGGGATATTACGTGGATACCCTTCCACCTAGGTATGCTAATTTTATTTATTTGTAGAAAAAATTTTATATGTAGAAATTTTTTTTTTAACTCACAATTCTTATTACAATAATTGCTAAACTAACGAAATCACCAGGTATTATGATACGTGGATATTGTATTTTTATTATTTTATATATACTTTTTAATTAATGTATAATATTTTTTATTTTATTTGAATTGAGAACTAGTCTTAAATAAAAAATAAAAAGAAAATATGAATATTAAAGAATGATGAAAATAATATTTAAAAAACAATTGCTTGCTCAAAAATAAGAAAAGAAAAAGTAAAAATAAAATATTTTTAAAAGAAAATAAGGAGAAATTGTTTGTTTAGAGCAGGATGAAATTGAGAGTTGTGATTGGCTGCTTCTACTTTTCGTTAAAGTAAAGTCGCCATTTTGCGTGAATATAACGGCGAGAACCCGACAATCCTCTCTCGTCCTACAAAACCCCCGTTTTACCACATAATTACCAAACAGCCATTACCCTATCTGAGCTTTGTCGGGAGGGGAGCCTGTAAATGCTAGAACAACAATTGCAAAACCGTGGCATTTTGGTCTTTTCCACTTCGAGTTTCGTTTTCTCGCTAAAGGTCACGTAATTCCGTAATTTTTGCTACTTTTGGGGGCGTTAATACCGTCGAAAGCAGATAAACTTTGCACAAGTTCCCTAGATCCGTGGGGTCACCGCACAATCTACTGTACTTAAAATGGAGACTTTTTTGGCTACCTAATTCCAAACATCTATTTAGATGTTTGAAACGCGCCAATCAGTTGACTTTTCTCTCTTTTTTTGTCAACTAATTAGCTAAAATCTTAATCGTGTGTACTCTATGAATAACTTTTTATTTTTTATTTATACTAAAGATTATATCATAATTCAAGCAAATATTGAATTAGTCCATTAAGTAATCAATTAATCAGCATTAATACAATAATAATAATAATAATAACAGCAATATCATGGGCAAGCATAATTAAAAAATATAAAATTATTAGATATATAAATATGGACTTACAAAATAGCAAATAGAGTGTTCAATTAGAAAGTTACAATCAATTAATAATAAGTTAAAGTGATAATTTATTAATGATAATATCCATTTGTACTATTTAAATAATACAGAATTACTAAAGAATTGTATTTAATTAAAAATATTAAAACTAAATTCAAATATTAAAAAATAAATGCGTATAAATGTGCATATATCTTTTTGATATTCCGTTGAATATAGTGAAAAGTTTTAAGTTTTTAACTATAACAGTGAAGCAAAAGCATATAAAATATTATAGACAAATAATAATAATATATCGATTCTTTTGTAATATAGTCATATAGAAGTAGTTATAAAGAATTGTATTTATAATATCAGGGTCTTTAAAATCTCTAAGTAATAATTCTTAGCCACATGAGTTGGTTAAACTCGTCTAGCCTTTTTATTTTTATTGGCCTTTATCTAACCTTCCAAAAAAAAAAATCAAGTTAATTTATTGAAATTAAAGGCTTGGTTTTTTTTTAAATTATAATTATTTTAACATGTTTGAAGTCCTCTTTCTGTACAGGGAGACGTGGGTCAAAAACTGCATCGCTCCTCATTGGTCTAAATTGTCAAGATTCGGTGCCAGTTGGCAGTCAACGATTACAGAGCCACATATTTAATCATCTCTCGGGAGCACAAGATCCACCAACACATACTC
>JAJIYU010019010.1:0-10951 GCA_030144865.1 Tinospora cordifolia
TATCTTTTTACCTCAAATTGAGCAAAAATATACATACATACATATATACACATATATATGGATCCAAAAAAACATTTTCAAACTTTTTCTTACTACTTTTCTAACAAATATAAAAAATTAAAAATTAAAAATTGTATTTTTAATCAAGTAAACACAGTAAAAAATTGATCTGGCTCACATAAAATTAAACTTGCCCTATTTTGGAAATCAATGAGTCATATGCATGACTTTATTTTTGCCAAATATTGAATTTTATTGTCCAAAAGTTAGTTATATTTTTCTTCAAAAATTAATTACAAAGTCCATAGGAAATTATTTGCCACTAATAATGCAAGTATTTGAATAGAAATACTGCATAAATCTCATTCAAAATATTAAATTAAATAATGTTATATAAATCATATTTTATACATCAAATATCACATTCTATACTTGCAACTAATATAATATTTTTTAAACTTTTAAAATTCTCCTCTAAGACTAAAAAGTTCTTATCATTTTAATGAGTGATGAGCTCTCTATATTACCCTCTTCATCCTATTTTTATTGTACTTTGCATTCAATTTTAGTCCACCTTTTTCAATTATTATAATTATTATTTTACCCTTTTTTATTTTTGCAGTAATTTTTCTATTTTTATAATTTTAATAATTTTTTATGTAAGTTTTTTTTTCAAAATAATTGTCCTGTTTTTTAATATTTTAATAGATCCTTACCTATGTTTCATTTAACATCATCTAAAATATGTAATTGATAGGTAGACACTCAAATTACATATATCAAGCGAATACATAAACCTTAGCACTCTCTTAATCAGGTACATGATGTCACGTATATTACATAAAGATAAAAAAAAATAATTAATAAATATCTAAATATTTGTGTGACTTTTTTTTGGTGGTCTAACGAAAAATAGGAGACAATGAGATAAAATTAGAAATTTTAATATTTTAATATTATCTATTAGAACTGTATTTGATAGCTAATTTTTATTTAAAAAAATATTAATTCTCAAAAAAGGTTTTTGAGGAAATTTTTATAATTTTTTTATGATTGTTTGGTTAGACATAAAAAATATTATGATAATTAGTTATTAGTTAGCTATTCTTTAAAATGATAGTAAAAAATCTATTTCTTTTACCTGTCTGGTTGAAAAGATTATGGGGAGAAAATGATGGATTCACAACACTTTCTGAAAAACTCTACTCACTATTTTGGGGTCACCTAGGCATTAAAAAATAAACTTCTTAAAAAGAATTATAATTTTCTTAACAAAATTCTATGGCTTTTATGAAAAACTTAAGAAATTTTTACTAACAAAAAAAGAAAAAAACATGCAACCCACATCCTCATATAGTAAGTTTTTCTTGTTAGTAATATAATACTTTCTTTCTTTTTTTTATTGATCATTAAATAATGTCTATTCTCTTATTGGTTTCTTTTTAATGAAATAATATTTGCAATATTAAATAAATAAGTACATAACCTCAAAATATTAAAAACCCATTTATTTAATAGTTTTTTGAAAAATTTCTTAGTTATTATAGATGGAGTAATTTCCATCTATAAAGTAGAAAATTACTAAATTACAGTAGTTAATTTAGTATTTTAATGCTAAATCCAGTGTTATTTTGATACAACTATAATATTGTAATTTATCTAATAATTATGAATGTTATAATATTATAACAATTAATTTAATATTTTCCTTATTGTAAATATGTTAAAATGGGATGAAAGGCTTAATAGCAAGAATTCATGTGGATTATGAAAAGAACCGTAAACATGCCCCCCTTCTTTTTGTCTTTGTTTTTTTTCAAAGATTCATTTTGTTTCTCTTTTTCAAGGAAATTGTAAAGTAGAATCCTTTCCGCAACTTGGGCTCTGTGGCTCTCTGCATGTTGATGGGTGCAACTGCAACTCCAAAAGCATGGCTGTTAACTATTATAACTGAGCAACCCCACTATATATCAACTTCATTTCTTTTTCATTTTTCTTTCTTTTGTTCTTAAAAGTTTTTTTTGAACTTTTTATTTTTATAATTTCTCTAGACTTCAAGTCATCATCATCAGTGACACTGGACTGTTTTTATTTTTTTTTCTGCTTTTGTTTCCTATAGTGAAAAAAATACTGTTGATTCTTAGTTCGTTCTTTTCCAAAACCATCATTTGTTTCCTCTAGGAGGAGAATCTTCATCTGGGTTTGTTTCTTTCTTTGTGTTTTGATGTTAAAAATGGTTTGAAGTCATGCTGGAGAGCTGTTTCTTTTTGGTGGGCATGATGAAAATTCAGGGTATAATGATCCCTGTAGCTCTATTTGCAGAACTTCTTACCTAGATTGTTGTATGGTGGGATTGGCCTTCCATTCTTTCTATTTTTGTTGTTCTCTTTTTGTATGCTTTTGAAGTGAAAGTTGGCGATTTCTGGTGGGCATGGCTACTGGGCTTCAAAACCAGGAGGGTGTGACAGAAAGCCATTTAAGGAAACAGCTTGCTGTTGCTGTTAGGAGCATCCAGTGGAGCTACGCAATATTTTGGTCTATCTCAACTAGGCAACAAGGGTAAAAACAAACAAAATCTTTAAATGTTTTAGCATGTTCCTTCTGGTTTTAATTCTTTTCCTTGTTTTCTGCAACTGGGTTTTCTGATTTTGAGAAGAATTTTGTATATCTGGTAGTCTTTTTCTTTGGGAATCCAAAGGATTAAGGACCAGTTGATTTTGCTCGTTTTTCACTCACATGTTCCTTTCACATTGCATGCAATGCAATAAGTAGTAACCTGTTCTTTTCTTCAATTTGGTTAGGTCTTTATCAGTTTCTTGTAAATTGTTTCATAAATGTGAGACCCACCCCTTTTTCTCAAAAACAGATAAAAGAAAAATAAAAATTCAATTAGAAGCTTAGACGGGACAAAACAATGATCATTAGATAGTTGCTACGCATTCTGTTGTTCTGGTTTTCTCTTTCTTCTTAAAAAAAAAAAGACGGAAAAAAGGGCCATCTTAATGCAGAGTAACATTTGTTGTCATGCTTGCATTTTTTCTTTTTCTTTTTTCTCTTTTACTTTTCTAGTTCATTTTTTTCATATGAGATTTTTGGGTTTGTAGGGTGCTGGAATGGGGTGATGGCTACTACAATGGAGACATAAAGACTAGAAAAACAGTTCAACCACTCGATCTAAATGTAGATAAACTTGGCTTGAAGAGAAGTGAGCAATTGAGGGAATTGTATGAGTCTCTTTCTGTAGATGGTAGCCTACATTCTAGAAGACCTTCAGCTTCATTATCTCCTGAAGATCTAACTGATGCCGAGTGGTACTATTTGGTTTGCATGTCCTTCACATTCCATCCTGGCCAAGGGTATACTTAATCTCTCAATTTCAGCTAATTTGCTCTCTTATCTTGGTTTCACTGTTCTTTTGGTGCCATTTTACATGTATTTGGAACTACCCTATATTTGTTTTTCCACCCCAAATTCTTAACCCTTCAATGAATTTGTATTTTTCATCGCGGGATTCTTTGACAGGATGCCCGGAAGAGCATTAGTGAATGATCGACACATTTGGCTATGCCATGCACATTATGCTGAGAGCAAAGTCTTCTCACGCTCTCTCCTAGCTAAGGTTAGTGTACTCGAAAAAAGAAAAGAAAAAGTGAGAAAAAGAAAAAACTCTCTACCTACTTATTATGTATCATCGGGTAGAGTGAGTATTTCTGATGCAAATATTTATTTGGAATCACCCAATTTCAAATTATGATCCAAGTTTTAGCCAAAAGTATACAGTTTCATTTGATGGATAGCTGAAAAATTAACTGTCTTTTTTTTTTGTCTGTATGTTTCAACTGTTTTGAATGGCTGCATTAACATGATTCGTGGCTTTCAGAGTGCATCTATTCAGGTATTATGATCTCTCTTTGAGCAGAACTTTCGTTTTCTTGTTCTTTCCAAGTTCAATAAGACGTTTCCTTCCCCCCAAAAAGAAAAACTTTAAAGAGGGTTGTGATGGCTTCCTTACATTTATCTTGAGTCCTATGTGATTATGATGTGCGTTGAGCTATTTTGTCAAGCCTTCTTAGAAGTACTAATGTGGATCTTACCGTACATTTCCTTGCCAAATTTATTTCAGTTCAAGTCTTCTGAAATTTGTATTATTCATTCACTTATCCTTTCTTCATCTTGGTTTTAAGACTGTCGTGTGCTTTCCATTCTGGGGTGGAGTGGTTGAGCTGGGCGTGACTGAGCAGGTATTTTCTTTTTTCAGACATGCTGAACTCACTGCCTATAGCTCATAACATCCTGAATCTAGTAAATGTTTGCTTTTAAATGGTCTATGTATATGACATGTTTCATTTCATTGTGCAAAGGTCGCTGAGGACCTGAGTCTACTTCAACATGTGAAGATGGTCTTCTTGGAGTTCCCAAAACTTATTTGTTTGGAGAAATCTACCTCCAGCCCACGAGATGCCGGCAATGGCAAAGATGCTGTGTGTGCTGAGATTGATGATGAAGTGCTTGATACTACGGCTTTTGAGAAATTGAACGGTGTTCCAGAATGCAGGAAGCAACCTGAGGATGTGCCTCAATTTCCATACTCCATCATGCCTTACATACCTAAAGAAGAGATTGAGATTGATCAGGATGGAACCATCAACCAAGATCAAGCAAATATCTGTGAAGAATTAAAAACAAGTTCTCACAATACGAGTTCTGACGGGGTTGACCCAAATCATAACACTGAGGATTCTTTCATGGTGGAAGGTGTAAATGGTGGCGGTGCTTCTCAAGTCCAGAGCTGGCAATTCATGGATGAAGAATTTAGTAACTGTGTGCACTGTTCGATGAACTCTAGTGACTGTATTTCTCGGACATTTTTTAGTCCGGAGAAACTTGTTTCTTCTCCGAAGAAGGAGAACACCAACATGAATAATGTTAGTCTTCAAGCCCTCCAAGAAGGCAACCATGCAAAGCTTACCACATTGGATATTGGTATGGATGACTTGCATTATGCAAAGACTCTTTCTATCCTTCTCAAAAGCTCGAACCACCTTGTGACACCCTGCTCTCAAAGTAATAATAGTCACAAATCTTGCTTTGTTAATTGGAAGAAAGGAGGTCTCATGGACAATCAAAAGCCGGTTTTAACCTCACAGAAAATGTTAAAGAAGGCCTTGTTTGATGTTGCTTCCATGCATGGTGGTTGCTCGTTGAAGTCACGAAAGGAAAGCGGCAGCAAAGATAGGATCAGTGAACCAGATGGAGATGATCTTGGTTTGAGTAATTTCATGTCAGAGAGGAGAAGAGAAAAGCTTAACGAACAGTTTCTTCTTCTAAGATCACTGGTTCCTTCTATCAGCAAGGTACTTGATATTTCAAATTCTATTAGTTCAATACATTGACATAATTACTTACACATGCTATTGTTGTTCAGTTTGATAAGGCATCAATCCTCGGTGACACGATAGAATACTTAAAAGAGCTTGAGAGGAGGGTAGAAGAGTTAGAATCTTGTAGAGAATTGACCGATACTGAAACAAGGGAAAGGAGGAAGCAACACCCAGACTTAGTCGAGAGAACATCTGATAATTATGGCAATGATGACATTTCTAATGGGAGACAACCATTGTTATACAAGAGGAAAGCTTCTGAACTGGATATAGAGCCTGATCTCAATTGGGTTTCACCAAAAGACGGGTTATCTGTAGAACTCACTGCTTACATGACTGAGAAAGAAGTTATGATCGAGATGCACTGCCCTTACAGAGAATGCTTGATCCTTGAAATTATTGATGCAATTAGCAATCTCCAACTGGACGTTCACTCGGTTCAATCATCAACTTCTGATGGGACTCTCACCATGATTCTAAAATCTAAGGTTTGCCTTACGTACATATTAGTACAAATGGATCGGCATGACAAAAACTTTTTACTGCTTAAAATTTTCTGATTGTGGTGTAATTGTCTTTGCAGTTTAGAGGAGCTGGAGTTATTTCACCTGGGATGATTAAACAAGCAATTCAGAGGGTTGTCGGTAAGTCTTCTTAAGAAATCTTCTTCCATTATTAAAATCTCTCAGTCTTTGTTTTTAAGATACTATGAGAATTCTCTTAGAGATGCATGTTTTATGTCATTGATGTATACCGGGTGTTTAAAGTAGCTTCATTTGGAACAGAAACAAGTACCTAGACAGATCATTTCTCTTGAAGTGGAGCCAGCAAGGTTGTTCTTAATTTAGACATCTCCTTCTTTTCTTGTTCTATTGGTTATACCAAGCTCTCGAGCTGGTTGAGGGAATCTGAAAATGAGAAAGGTTAGTTTTCTCTTACTACCATTGAGATGCAAAGTGGTTTAGTCTAGTTTTAAGGCTGTCGTAGTAGAAGTTTGTTGAGTTTAATCTTTGTATATCTGATTAAATATGATAAGGGGGCTTGGTTAAAAATCTTCCTGTTAATTTTACTGATCTCAATCCATGTACTTGGTGTTCTTTTTCTTTCCATTCTTTAGAATTTTTCCAGTCTTGAACGTTTTTAACTATTTGATGAAATGTGTTCTATGAAAATTCATTGAAAGATCATCTGATGAATGATCGGACGGTTGTAATTTGTTTTGAACAAAAGATTTCTGTTATGATCTATCTCTAAGAAAAAGAATGTTGGAGATAGGTGGGTCCTCATGTAGGACCCGCAATTTGATGAATTGCATGCAGCCGTCATTAAACCAATCATGTATATGTTATTTAAAGGGTGATTTGTCAATCATATTTCTTCATCTGAGGTTTAAGATTTCTTTTGATTTTTGACTTTTGGCTTCTGCATGGGTTGACTGATGCAGGCCCTATGGGCAAGCATATTGCTCATAGTTACTACATTAACAAGCGCTTGCTGGCTCCAACGGTGTGTATTTTGACCCCTTCACTAATAAAAATCCAGAGATGCCCATTTTTATTAAATAAATAAATAAATATATATATATATATATATATAAACAAAATTTAGAAAGAGGAAACATCCAATCTTTCACTTTATAATTCAAAATAATTCTATTAAAATTCTCTTAAATGGTTTGTAGCTTGTATGATTCTCATTCAGGCCCCTCCTGCCGTTTTACCCATACTGAGGTGTCTCGACCTAAGTGTCAGCATCTTTTAAACTTGTATCAGTACTCAAAAATGGAAAAAAAGAACTATTTTTCTGATCATTGGCTCACTCAACACATTTTCAACAGAAAAATGCAACCATGTCCTTCAAACTACTACTAATACTTGAAAATCTGTAAAATCCAGCTTTCAGAATTCACAGATTTCATGAGTGTAACACAAATACAGGAACTTACCACACTAATAGTCTCAGTCGCTAAAAGTCTAAGAAGCCCAGCAAGTTTCTTTTAATAAGTTCAAAGTTGGCTTTTTGCAAAATCTTTCACAGTAAATCCAACCTTCTCAAACCTCCCTTTCTCAGTGCTCTCTCTAAATCTCAGATAATCTGAGCAAACAAATGGCTTATAAATCCTTTGCTTCTCTTCTCCCAGTACTTCCTCTGGTGCCAGTATCACCTTCTCATCCTCAAAACACCAGAAGAAAGCTAGAGCAACACGGTTCACGAATTGCTTCTTCAACACAACTCTGTGCTCGGACGATCTTAGCCTTCCGTTACTCCAAGCCTGCATCAAATCACCAATATTCACAACCATCGTCCCTTCACATGGGTTTATGTCCATCCATTTACCTTGCTTTGATCTCACTTGAAGTCCTCCAACCTCATCCTGGTACACAATTGTCACACAACTCATGTCGGTATGCATACCAAGCCCCTCAACTTCTTTTTCTCCCACATTTTCTGGTGGTGAGTAATTGATAATCCTTAGATAGCCATGACAGTTAGAAAATTCTGGGTCAAAGTATTTTTTTTCCAAACTTTCTTCCAAACACTTCAATACAATCTTCACAATTTTCTTTGATAAATCAGTCATCTTGTTTCCATATTCTTCCAGTAGCTCACTAAAACAAAGACCCGTCAAGAAATAATCACACACAAAATCATAATAAGATGAGAAACGGATGCAACAAAATCTGAGCAAAAGCATTACACAAAGTAACTAAAAAAGTTATGTAAAATTACCAAATTTCAGAACTGGAAGAGGTAAAGAGAACGTCAAGAGAAGTTTTAGCAGAGGAGAAAAAATCAGGTCCAGACACTCTAACACTCTCAAAGAATGGAGAAGCTATGAACTGTGGAGTATAAGTATTTATAGAAGATGATGGGCCAAGCTTGAGTTTAGTATCAGTAGGAAGACTGAAGAGCTTCTGAGAAAGCAAATAAAGTTGTGTATGGAGATCTTTGGAGATCCCATGGTTGGTGATGTGGAAAAAGCCCCACTCTTTGCAAGCTTCACAAAGGGATGACAAGCTAGATGGTTGCAATGGCTGCGAAATGTCTAGTACAGGTAGCTGTACTGAAGTATGAGAACCAGACATCATTGACTTAGAAAAAAGAACATTAGAAACAGGTTGGCTTGGTTAGTAAGATGAATTGTTGTCTCAATTTATATAGATGTTGGAGTTAGAGACAGTTCTAGAGGAATTATATAAACACATTTTCAACTGAACATATATTTGTAGAGAGTTGAAGAGAGAGATGTGGTAGCAAGTAAGAAGACAGATCAACATGTGCATAGCTTGACTACCAAAATATATACAAATATGCATACTGTCCAACAATTATATAATGCAACCATCCAAACTAAGAGACCCTTTTTTTTCGGTTTCTTATCTATGGCTTCATGAAATACAAATACCGACACCCATCAGGGCAAATGATTGATGGTCAAAGTTAAAGAGTTTAAGTTGCAATAATGGATGAAAGTTGTTTAAATAGAATCTGAATGTAGACAAACATAGGAATAATAAGACAACTTATCTAGTTATAATTTTATGAGATGGAGGATGGAGCTGGGATTGCGATGTGGATGGAGGACAAATTTACTAAATGTGAAAGGAGGAGTCAAAGAAAAGGGATGCTTGATTGGTTTGGTTGGAGGAAAATTAGGAAGCAACAGGCAGGAATGATGGGAATTTGCTGGTTATTTGACTTAGCCAATTCTACTATGCATGGACTTTTGGGCTGAGATTCTGCTGGATAAAATGTTGACCAGAAGAATAGTAATAGAAAACAAGGCAGCAGACATGACAGATAACATTAATGTTTTTCAAAATAAGCAGACATGCTTGATAATTCCTTGGTTTCGAGACCATAAATAAAGTCTTCTTGTGTTTGTGCACAATTGAAATCATTTGACCAAACTTAAACGCCCCCTCACTAGTGATATTGTTAATCTATTTATTTGTAGCTATTAGACAAATAAGTGTTATAAATTTCAAGTTATAATGTAAATAATTTAATAATTGAGTATTGTAGTTATACAAAAGTACAATTAAAGTACTTAAAATTAGCATTCCAACAAACAAACAAAAAAGAAGTAAAGACCATACACTTTTGTCAAATATATTTTTTTTAATGCCAAAACAATTCTATTGGCCTCTAAAATGTATGGAATACAGACATCTTCTTGACAGGTAATTAACAAATATCAATTGGAAAAGAAACAAGGAGAAAGAACCCCTTCATCTACTTTTGGATGTAGAACTCCTAAAATATTCTGGGCAGTTCGCCATGGCGGCAGAGGGCCACCTGGTGACGTGGAAAACTGTTTTCTTCCAACCAACTGAGAACTTTTGGGTTTAATTGGATTGAGTTTATATTTATAGTCCTATTTTGTTCATATTTTTGTCATAAACATTTATTGAGGTTGAAAACGTCAAAATTTATGATGCAAATAACATTGAAAAAATTATATAAATAACTACTGTAATACTTCAATTTTATTTGAAAATGCGTCTATACAATACCAATAGAATTTATAAATACATTAGGTTAGAAAATTTTAAAACCTGACTAAGCCAAATCTATAAACACTAGTAGGAATATAAAACATGGCCTGCATGAGAACGAAAACTACTAAAGCATAGCAAATCAACATTCTGGAGAATAAGGGCAGCATCCTCTATGACAAATAATAATATGTTTGGTCTTTACAAAAAACAAAGAAAAAAAAATTATGTACCCTTTTTAAGTAGAATCTAACGGAAACAACCTATGAAATCAACTAACACATACTTATGACAAACGCACCAAAATCTAAACTTAACATTTTCAATAGCAAAATTGCAAATGCTGTAATACTGAAACTTTCGTAATGTTAAGATGTTCAAGAATAATTTATGCCCTAGAATGTAAGGTATAAGATAACCTGTTCTCGTAATTGGCCGAGAAGAATTATAGCTTGGAGCACAAACTCAAACATACACAAAACCCAATTACTGGAATTCCCAGGCGAACCTCTCTCTTGTCAGAGCATTGATTGGACATGAAAAACTTTCAAAACGCAGAAAGGCCGACAGAGTATGAAAAACTTTCAAAACGCAGAAAGGCCGACAGAGTCCCTTGACATGGCAACTACCAGGAATCACATACTGGTCAAGTTCTCTAATCACCATAGATGATGAGGCAACCGCTCATTCCACTATATTTAACGAGGCAACTGCTCATTCCCACTCAATTGTAGATGGAGGCTTTGAGGTAATGTCCTGAACAACTCTATTCACACCCCTGACATTATTGCAAATCTTTCTTGCCACATCGTCCAGAAACTTGTGATCAAAGTTGTACCTGAAAAATGAACCATTTTCACAAGTTAAAAAATGGGGAAAAAAAAAAAAAGAATCCAATGATTCAAAAAAAATACCCAAATACACCAATAAGGGTACCATAAATAGGTTATAGTGATCGCAAAAACTGAAGATTTACTTGCACATTATGATGCAGTTATTCAACATCTTAGACTAACTACTACTTAGAACGTGTTGATACAAAATGACTCATTGTAACTCAACTAACCAAGG
>JAJIYU010019011.1:0-10951 GCA_030144865.1 Tinospora cordifolia
CAGTGGAGAGGCGTCTTGTTCTGCAAGAGGGAAAAGAGACGGACTGAAGAGCAGAAGGGAGCACGAGGGTTTTGTTGAAGTGGGGTTTTAAGTGGAGGCGTTTTTTGTAAAGACGCCTCCAATATGTAAAAAGGCCTCCACTTGTATTGGAGGCGTCTTTACAAAAAACGCCTCCACTTGTATTAGAGGCGTCTTTACAAAAAACGCCTCCACTAGGGAGGCGTTTTTTGTATAAACGCCTTCTAAAGGCTGCCTATCTGGACAAAGTTAATGCCACGTCGACGCATATGTGGCACACATGTGCCAAAACACTATTCAAAGTTGGGTATATTAACAATAATTCTGGTAGGTTAGGTAGTTTAAAAATAATTTATTTTTTTAATATTATTTAAAAAAAAACTCCGGTAACGGGGTGTAAGGTGTAAGTGTATATGTAATAAGTTGTAATGGGGATTATATATATTTTTTTCTATTTTTTTAGCATTAAAAAAAAGGAGAGGAAAAAGAAACTTCAAAGGAGTTGGCAAAAGGACCATTTACCGGACCTTGCCTGCCTTTCCCTTTGATCTCAGTTGTCCTCCCTTTCCTTTCTTCCCTTTCCTTTCTCCGTTACCTCTTAATCCAAAAAGTGTTCAATTCCCAGCAAGAAATCTTCCATACGTGGCTATCGGAGACTAGGGTTTCATTCACTTGCCCTCGAATGAAACCCTAGATTCTGCCTGCCTTGATTCCTCATTCTATGTTCTCTTAGGGCTTTGACGGATGGGGCAGCAATTAGGTTTTTCTCTCCGTTCGATTCGTCGTCGACGATTTCACGGTATCTTAAATGGGTCCTGCGCTTTGATTCTGATCCTCTTTTTCTTCAAAGGTGAAGACATCCCGAAAGTAAGATCTTCCTCCGGAATTAACAACCATACGGGTCACAATGCGGTCTTAAATCGGAGAATGGTTGAAATTGGTGGTGATTCGTCCGATAATCTCACAGTTTCCGATCATTCGATGTGCGGCGGATTGCAAGAGCATAAGGGCTACGCGAACCAATGCGAGTTCTTGAAATCCCATCCGTCGTGCGCACCTGATGGATTTTTTGATTACGTCAAGTTTTTCTATTGCAATTGCAAGAATTTCCCGTTAATTGGATACGTGGTGTTCGCCATCTGGCTCATCGCACTGTTCTATCTGTTGGGCAACACTGCTGCGGATTACTTCTGTTGTTCTTTAGAGAAGCTCGCTACTTTGCTCAAGCTGCCTCCTACAGTCGCTGGGGTTTCTCTGCTTCCTCTAGGAAATGGCGCTCCAGATGTGTTTGCGAGTATAGTGGCTTTCGTGGGCTCCGATGCAGGTGAGGTCGGACTTAATAGTGTACTGGGCGGGGCGATTTTTGTCACCTGTATTGTTGTTGGGACCGTGTCGCTTTGCATAGCAGAGAAAAGGGTACAGATTGATCGAAAATGCTTCATAAGAGATGTTAGTTTCTTTCTTTTTACGCTTGCGGTGCTTTTGCTGATTTTAATTATAGGGAAGATAAGTGTGGGAGGTGCGATTGCTTTTGTTTGTGTATATGTTGTTTATGGTTTTTCAGTTGCTGCAAATGAGATTTTGAGGAAACATGCTAGGCGGTTCAAACTGGATGTTGTGACACCGTTACTTCCAGTTAGAGGGAGCATATTTTCTTATGGGAATGAAGAGGATGAATCGATTTATAGTTCATTACTTGATGAGGATACTGAGAATAGTCCACCACCGCCTCTTCATACTACGTTGCCCCAGTGGATGTGGGCTTCAAATGTCGCTATTTATTCTAATCATAATATGAAGGGTAGTACAGGGGAAAGCCCTCGGCCTTTGTGGGGCTGGATTGATGATGAAACAGAGTCTGACCGCTCAAAGTCATTGTGGGCCATAGTAGTTTTATTGATGGAGTTGCCCTTGAGTCTACCGAGACGGCTGACGATTCCAATAGTTGAGGAGGCTCGATGGTCCAAGGGATATGCTGTGGCAAGTGCTGCACTTGCACCCGTTCTTCTTGCATTTCTTTGGAATACTCAAGACAACATGAGTTCTCAGAGTAGAATAATTGCATATGCTATAGGGGCAATTCTTGGTGGTACTCTTGCTGCATTTGCTTTTCACTTCTCAACTCACGATCACCCACCTACTAGGTTTCTATTTCCATGGGTTTTTGGGGGTTTCGTGATGAGCATTATATGGTTCTACATTGTGGCAAATGAGCTTGTTGCTTTATTAGTATCGTTAGGTGTCATTCTAGGGATAAATCCTTCAATCTTAGGATTAACGGTGCTGGCATGGGGCAATTCAATGGGTGATTTGATGTCAAATGTTGCTTTGGCAATGAATGGTGGAGATGGGGTGCAGATTGCTCTGTCTGGATGCTATGCTGGGCCAATGTTCAATACACTTGTTGGTTTGGGAGTTTCAATGCTACTTGGCGCTTTGAAAGAGAGACCTTCATCATATGCGATTCCAAAAGATAATAGCTTGTTTTATACATTAGGATTTCTCATGTTAGGTCTAGTATGGGCTCTTGTTATTTTACCACGAAATGATATGCGTCCTAACAAGGTTTTAGGAGTGGGACTCATAACCCTCTATTTGGTGTTTCTCACATTTAGAATGACCAACGCAATGGGGATTGTATCAACTGTTGGTTTAAGCTAATTTTTGGTAAGAGAGGGACAAAGGGTGGAGGTTGGAAAAGAATTGTGGACTCCAAGCTCTACATGTGAATCTGTACAGAGGGACCATTCATCACTAAGAACCAAGGAGGTCAATATCCATTGTTTTCGTACCATAAAGATGGAGTATCCATGTAAGCATGATTCTGTATTATGAGCATTTTGTATACATACAAATAGTGGATAACTGTTCCTTGCATCATTCCCTCTTTGGATTGCAGAGTCAGTTTTAATCTAATTATGCTAATTACTCTGATATGTGTATAGTACTTGACCCTTGAATTCCTTGTTCGTTTTGCAATGAATTTCTCATCTTGTTCACACTCAACAATTGTAAGATTCGGTGGTTATTACATTATAAAGATTACTTACAGTTAAAGAGTAACAATACTAAGCAACAATATTGTGTATCGCTAACACCCCTCCTCAAGCTGAACGAGGAAGACACCACACTCATTTTATTCCTTAGAAATGCTAGTTCTGATTAACTACATCTTGAACAAAATAAAGGTCAAGCTTCACATGATTGGTGCTCTTGGCATGAAGAATAGGATTATGTGTTGTTGCTATGGCCCTTTGATCCTCAGGTCATATAACAGGCAACATAGGCCTGAGAAACGTGCAACTCTTGAAGCAATGACGGGACCCGGGAAAGCTTTGCAGCCAAGGACGCCTACCTTCTAATCTCTGCCTCTATAGATGATTATGATAAGGTGGATTGCTTCTTTGTACACTTGGAAACCTAATTAGGACCTAGAAAAAGACCAAGACCCGAATTGGGTTTACTGTCATCTGGATTGGTAGCCCAATCTGTATCCATATAACCAGTCATCCTCAAAACTGGAGATGGAATGTGAAGCACGACGGAACTGCAAGCCAATTTGTGCAGTTCCCTTCAAGTAGTGCAAAATCCTTGTAACAGCCTTGCAATGCATATTTAGAGGATTGTGGATAAACTGAGAAACTCAAATGAATGAATAAGAGATGTTTGGTCTAGTAATTGACAGATATACTGTAAAGTGCCGATTGTAGCACCAAACTTTATAACATTCCTAAGTGGTTCACCTTTGCAAGTTGAACAATTGGAGTAGGACAAGAGTTAGCCTCTAATATACTGTTCTTAACAAATATTGAACATACTTGGATTGAGACGATTGGAATAGGACAAGACTAACCTCAATTCCCAAAAAGTAATGCAATGATCCTAGATCATTAAGGGAAAAACGCTTACTCAGCGGAAACGCCAAATCAACAATAGCAGTCTACTGATTGCATCATGATAAGCGCATCATCAAGTCCTCAACATAGGCAAGCCAACGGGTAGCTTGAGAAGAACTAGTTTCCCTGAACAAGGAATGGTTCAACTTCTGAGTAAGAAACATAGAGACATTCAAAGTGAACTTCAATTTATCGAGCTAGACCCTCGGATCTTGTTTAAGCCCATAGATAGCTTTCTTCAACATGTGAACTGATGTAGGAGACGCCTAATCTTAAGAATCTGGTAGTTGCATCATAAAAATAGTGGAATTCCATCTCTGTACACTACTTATACCCGACCAGTCGATTGGGACCTATTTGCTTCTACAACACATTAATTTGGATAAAACAGGAAACTAGTCTCGCCAATCCAGAAAATGGAGCCATTGACAGGGTTTAGTTTTCCAAACAGCAGAACATGGGCTTTCTTGTTCATCTAAAATAAGTGCGTGCTGAGTGCATCTAGGTTCTTTCTATGACTTTAGAATGCTCTATTGATGCTCTTTTGCTTCCGTGACATGAATGAGGCTGCCAATTTCTTTCACGGACTTTTTTTTCAAATAATATAAAGTAAATAAATTATTTTTAAAACACCCAACAACTAAAAGTTATTGTGAATATACCCAACTTTCAACAGTAAATTTTTACGTGTGCAACCACTTGGCAAAAACGGATTTTTGTCATGTCCACATATGAAGTATTTTGAAAAGACGCCTTCAGTGTATTTTCCATTTACACTGAAGACGTCTTTACAAAAGACGCCTTCAGTGTATTTCCCATTTACATTGAAGGTGTCTTTTGTAAAGACGCTTTCAGTGTAATTTTGATAGGATCTCATTTGTACAAAAATAAAGTCCGTTAGACCAAGAGAAAGTTTCTGCAACTTACGTTTACCTTATCAAGGTGTGTGATGAGATTAGAAGGTAAAATCCTATATATCAAAGCTGCTGATGCTAATGTCATCTTTCTTATCAATAATCATAGATCTTTACATGAGTTGACGAGAGGAATCATATCAAGTGGAATCATGTAATTTGACAGTATTTCATTTTAGAAATAATAAGGATTATAAAAATATTTCAATAGTTTTTTTTATACAAAAATAAATGCCTAATAATCTCAAAAGTATGATAAAAATGTCATTTAGCTACAACCACTCTTCCAGCAGGAAAGATTGTCCTTTTTCATGCAGTCATTATTTCATTCTAAATCCTAAATTATATTCCAATAATACATGTTATAGTTACACTGTAAATTGTAAAGAAGGTAAGTAGAACAATATTTCTGTCTGAAATGTGAAAATGAAATGCTACGATGTTCTTTCTATGTTAACCCACTCCAGCCGTCTTATAGAATATTATGCCTACCATTCCAAGAACATCCAACATCAATTCCCCCCTATGCATGTTGTCCTAACAGAACTAAATGGAACAAGGTGCTTACCTCTTCAGTGACTGCAGCTCGAGCCTTACGATGCCTTTCTACCAACTCTGTCAACACCTCAATCAGACGTTTCTTCACCTCTCCAGCATCCGCCCAACTCCATATTCCTACATTTTTTTGTCCAAAATTCTCTTAGTTCAAATCTGGCCATTTAGAATTTGGCTAAGCTACTTCTAAGAATGAAAGGAAAATAGACAGAGAAATGAGAAACTTATTAAATGCCAATATGACAAATAATAGCCTCACCTTCTTCATATGTTCTAGCTCAGCATCGTCGTCTAGGAAAAAGCCAAGGTACTTGAATGGTATATCAACCTGAACATAATCAAAAAGAGAAGAAATCACAAAGATATTCCCCGGCACCTTCAAATGCTACCCACTGAAGGAGATAAAACCAATGCAACAAGATCACATAAAATTGGTGTTGCATCTCAAATGCTAATTCTTCTAACTCAAGAAAAAAAAAGTTAATAAATCAAGGTTTAGACAGTGATGCTCACCGTAGATCGGCGGCGACCTCTGCAGCGACGGCGATGGACGACGGCAGCTACGGTGACGAAAGACGGACGATGGCAGTTACGGCGACGGACGACAACAACACCTAGGGTTCTTTTCGGATGAAGGCGTCTTTTCTCGAAAGCGTCTTCTGTCTCTATGCCTCAAACGACCTAAGGTTCTTTCTTGAAGGCATTTTTGTTATAAACGACCAAATGGAGAAGGAAACTATTATAAATGACCAAATGGAGGCGTTTTTTGCAAAAACGCCTCCACTTAACCTAAGGGAGGCGTTTTTGTGAAACGCCTCTCGTGGAGACGTAAACGCCTCCACCCTGGAGGCGTTTTTAGGAAAAATGCCTCCTCAAGGCGTTTTTACAAAAAATGCCTTCAGGGGGCGTTTTTCCCAAAAACGCCATCAGGGGCGTTTTTCCCAAAAACGCCATCAGGGGGCTCCGATGTGGTAAGCACACCGCCACGTAGACATACAGGTGGCACACAGGTGGTGTGATACTGTTGAAAGTAGGGTATTTTTTGTATAATTTTGGTGAGTTTAATATTTTAAAAATAATTTATTTTTTTATATTATTTAAAAAAAAATCCTTTCCTTCACTACAAAAGCTTACTTCTCAGAAGCATAGTCTTCGTACTGATCGAAGTACGAGAGCCCGTTTCACAGCCTTCCAACAGCACCTTATCCCTATATTTGAAAGAAATTACAGCAGAGAGACAGTTTTAGCACGAAATTAAACTTAACGCATGAACTATTAGAAATTATTGAATTGTGTACTAATGCATGATTCAAGAGCATCCATCACACATCACAAGGGTTTTAACATAAAAATGATATACAAATAGCAATTTATGAATTGTCTATTCACAAAGTTTATTTATTTTTTTCAAAAGAAAGATATGATGGTCATGTCACCCTACTCAAATTTGTTTTACTTAATTAATTCAATGTCATACCGTACAAATTTGTTTCATATGATAAAGAAACTTTAGATAAGGAATATTTACCATTTTATTTTCTCATACATGAAATTATAACTCTAGCCAGCTTTAAGCTATACTTTGGTTTGCCATTGAGGGCATTTCCAATTCATTCCTTCATATTGAGGGAAAAAAAAAGAGGATCTTACTTTTTTTTTTTTTTCTAAACTGCAATTCATTTTCAACTTATTTACAACAATTCTCCATCTAAAATGAATATTCTAAGAATATTTGTTTTTAATCTTATTTTATATTATTTTATTATGTTTTCTTTAAAATTAATATATCTACACATAAATGAATAAATAAAGAAATAAATAATTTTTTTTATTTTACTATAGTATTAAATTAATTGTCATACAGCAAAACAAATTATAGAAAAAGTAAATGTTTTAATAATATACATTTCTAATATATGATAAATATAAATGTAAATTTATATTTTTAATAATATACATTTAAATTATTTCTTATATATTTAAATAAAAAAGAAATTTGTTATTTATTTAAAAAATGATGAACAGAAATTAAAGAAAAAGAAATAAACAAAAAAGAATTTTAAAAGTGAAAAAAAAGGCGCACGATCTTCATCTAGGCGCTACAATGCCCTGCAAGGCACTTGACATGGGTTGGAGAAACCAACTCATGTTAAAATGTTAAATTCACACCAGTTTTGACGTAGGTTGGAGATGCTCTAACACAATTCCCAGAAGCTTTCATATGCTTAATTGAAGTTACGTTAAGTCTCAACTAAACTCTAATAAAGTTTCATAATTACAACTATCATATTTTCAACTTGGTAAAACATTTTAATACAATTTTTATAATCTTCCACTATCATAAATAATCACTGCCATATTTATCATTTCATATCAACATAATTCATGCCAAATAGTCAATCATACTATATATATATATATATATATTCTACAGGTATTATGCTTTAATTCAGGCTTTGAAAGATACATATTTTTGATTTACATAATTCTCAACCTATATTTGGGAGAAAAACCCCATTTCTCACTGATAGGCTATAATATCATTGCCTTTATTATTACAATAGTAAATAGAATCCAACAGAATCGCTACCCATACATCTGAGCATACCATGCATATGTATGCATGAATGTTGAATATCATCAACAAAAATAATGCAAATCATCATATAATATGTGTATATAAATATATATAGATCAATACTCGGAAAAACAATTACAAACTATACCTTATTATCTCCCTTCATTTATACAAAAAGACTTGTGTTCCAAGGGTTATAGAACACAGCTTTTTATAGAACACAGCTTTGTTGTTAGTTAGGCTGGGTTTTCGTCTTCTTCTTGTAACCCGAGCTCAACAGGGCGGTTCAATGTTTTTAGAGCTTCTGGGCAAAATTACAAGCTAGGGCCCTAAAAATAAAAACCCAACCTATCAAAAAATAATTTATAATTTGTAAGCTGGAAAATATAATTTGTAAGCTGTAATTATATATATATATATATATAATTTTAATGAATTTTCATTTTGAGCCACATAAAATAATAAATTCTTGTTCTTACTTCACTAGCCAAAATAATAATAATAATAATAATAATAATAATAATAATAATAATAATAATAATGATAATAATATAAGTTTCTTTTATTGCCATCAAATTACGCCATTTTCTCATTTAAAAAAAAATACTATAAGCCAAAATTTGTTTATAGCATTTCAAGTGTATTCACATGCATGCACACATTTGAGTCTAATAACTCATACACACAGACACACAAAAAAAAGAATTACTGGTAAATTATAATAAATAAATTAATTAGCTAATATATATATATGGTTGCATAGGTATAAATGTGTACATACATACATATGTATGTATGTATACCATTTATACCTATGCAACCATATATACAAGATCAAGCTATATATTTATACCTAAACATAAGTTTTAAGAAGAAATATTTAAATATCAATTTCATTGATATCATCAACTTATAAGTAACATACCAAACCTCATCAATCAAATTACTTTCTGAAAAAGACAATGCATCTAAGTCATACACGTAAAGAGATATATTCATTGATAGAAAAAGGTGAACTATGATTAGATTGATGAGAAAATCGAATCTTGGGTGGCAAAGAAAGATTTGATTGACTATGAAAAAAAAAAAAATCTGGTTCAAGTTTTCACCTTATTAATAAACAAGAAGATTGTCAAATTCTATTGATTTTGACTATGAACAACTGAGATCAGTTTACTTACGACACTTTGTTGGTATTCATATAAAGTATCTAATCAACTAAAAGTTCAATATAACTTATTTAGCAGAAAGACGAATATTTTTTACTTATTATTTAATCAATTATGAGTTCAATGAATCTTGCTTAGCGGAAGGACGAATTTTTCTTAATCATGATTAGACAATTACTTATTCACAAATCTCATATGAGGCCAATAGTTTTTATTTCCCATCTCGTAAAAAACCTTTTGTGTTTTGCTCCATGATCATACTATATGCATATACATAGATCAAACAACAAATTAATAATTGTACACAACATATAACATATTTCAGTCAATACCTACAACATAAAACTATGCCAACAGAATTTCCATCACATCGATAAAACTATTCCTATTTTTCATCATTGGTTGGTCTCTAATCCATCCTAAAATGTACAAATTTAAATTACATCGCTGCTCTATTGGTAAATTTATCATTGAATTCAAATTGGGTCGCTGATCTATCCATAAATAATGTTTACATTATGATTGAATTCATGTAAAACCTGATAGATGTTTTCCAATATAAATCAACAATGAAAGGGGTTGGTTTATCAACATTACCAAGGCATGTTCATATGTGCATGCGGACAAAAGCGTTATCACATGGAAGTGTATTTTGTTATTTTGGAAGGAAAAGGAAGCCCAAGTAAAGAAGGAGAGGGACCATTGTGCTTATGTTTAATATTTTTTAGAAGAAGAAGCCAAGAGTTATTGTGGGTTGGAGTTGAACTCTGACACAGCTGAAAAGGCACATCAAACTTGCAGCGTTTTTAGAGGGAAGTCGACCTAAAGGCTAATAATGCAAGGGTCTACCAATATTAGTTCGTCAAGTCTTTTTCCCTTGATTTTTCTTCCCAATCCTGCCAAAAATATTTTTCTGATTGCAAAAGAGAAGAGATTGACTGTCTTTTTTTTTTTTTTTTTGACTTGTTTGCCTTTTGAATCCTTTATTGGTAAATAATTTCAGATAATCCAATGATATTTAATAATAATACACACCTTAGCATTTCCAGAATAAAAAGGATTTCTTCTATATAAATTGTTGCAAAATTCATTCTTCACCCTTATAAGTACGCAATTATAAGTAATGTCGCCCGAAGATTCTTTGATGTTTGAGTCCATTTAGAACCTCATAGAACTATCTCATAGTAAAGTACATAGTATTTTGCATATCATTTTCCATGAGGGTTGTGAAATATTTATAGTGAGAATATATCTCCTAGTAAGACTTCTTGAACTTAATGATCCTTATTAGAGTTGGTTAAATAAAACATTTTGAGTTTGTCACAGTAAATCTTATATATCTGAGGACTTGGTGAGCTTTTCTCTTAGTTGGTGAGTGTTTTTGTTGGTTGGTCCACAACCCTTCTAACAGACTAACTTAGGACATCTTTAATAGTTAAACCATTTAAGAGTTTAATGTGTTCAACACATCATCAATTAGTAAACTCTTATCTATTAAATTATCTTTATTAATAGTTAGACTGTACTTTATAAGCTTTACATTAACATTAATACATCATTTAAATTATTCATAATATATATATAAAAATATAATTTATTCATAATACACATAATTTAAAGTATACACAATAAAACATAAATTATGTAATTATTTGATTTTTTAAAAATTATATTTTTAGTTCTCAAATTAATATTGTTAATTTTATTTAATTTTAAAATAAAAAATGACGAGCCATTGCTACAACAACAATCAAGTTCAAAAATAAATAAATATAAACATTTCAGTTAGACTCCCTAACGACTCAATGCTCAATGAGCATT
>JAJIYU010019012.1:0-10951 GCA_030144865.1 Tinospora cordifolia
ATTTCTTTTCATTCTTACATGTTCGTTTTCAAGCATTTACCTTGATTTATTTGGACATTTTATTTTATTATTATTATTAATTTATTGTTTGATGAAATTTGCTTCTGCTTCACTCATCATAATTGCAGACTGTTAGCAATAATGTATTTTCACAAAACCATGTGGCTGCTTTAATGATTTGGTTTTGAATAAATAAAATGGCTGTCATTGGATGTGTTAATGAAGGAAGAGTAATTCATACTGACAATCATAAAGAAAAGAAAAGAGCAGGAACATTTCATATAATATATGAAAGCGATGAGGAGAAGATAGTGTTGCTTATGATAAGATTGTAAATTAAAAAAAATAAAATAAAATACTTATTGACTCAAAAATAAGTAATGAATTGATTAGTTATATTTATAGATTTTTATGATATTTTATAGGAACTCTGGATGAGCAGAGTGATGATTTGAAGCTTCTCATAGAATTAGTTTTAAATTGAAAAATAATTTTAGTCCAAGTATTTTTTGTTATCTGTTGAGATCTCTTTGGTGACCTTACTAATATGAGAGCTTGATGAGCTAAACACCTCGTTACTTGTCCAATTGCTGTTAAAGTTTTATCATCAACTACAATCATCAAAGTTTAATAACAATAATATCACAACAAATATATATATATATAAACTCAAACTAGCATAAATATGAGTCCAAGAACTATTTACTCAAGAACTATGTTTTTCCCTTATCTAATGTTGTATAACCTAAATGGTAGAGGAATAGTAAGTCTAAAAACTAACGGGGCTTAGTGAAAAATAATTGTAACTCATTAGTTATAACAAATATTCTAAAACAATATGAATATGCTCAAACAACAAATATAACATGTAGATATAATTACATAATAGAGTTAGCTCATAATTAGAAAAAGCATTAAGGTCAGAAAAAAATTATGGTCAAGTTTTGATGTTTACATCTTGAAATTGGTTAAGTACCCCAACGCAAAACTATGTCTATCGCTTATGGTATGTGACAGTGTCACCACATCCACACCATATACAAATATATGGAAATTACTCATAGATTAAGGTGGAGCTTTAACAATTTGGAGTTTATTAGTTGTGAGACTAGGTGAAATTGCGAAAATTCAAAATGATAGATTAATTAAACATGTAATTCGTGTTTCATTAAAATCATGTATGCATGTCAACATGAATAATATATAGTTAACATGAATATATGCATAAGCCAAAAAATTAAAAGTACTACTAAAAATCGTTACAAATCTTCTCTCTTTAAATTTGTGTTCACAAATCCCCAATCCCCTATTTAATATCAATCTGATTAACTTGACTGGATGTTACATTGTTTGATTGACATTTATATTTTATAGTTTAATTTTAGGTCAATCTTTGGTTAAATAGTTCGTAAGTGGTTACGATGTGTTAATCTTAGACTATTGTTCCAGTTAACCTTAATTAGACTCATTAGTCTCAAAAATTTAAATTTAACTTGAACTAGAAATGTAGGTGTTAATGTTTACAGCATGACCTTATTTTGAATCATTTTCTAAAATTTTTTAGGGATACAACCTAACTCTAATTGAACTAAAATTTTGTGGAGTGATTATTCACATACTCAAGTGTTCCAAAATGTTTTTTCAAAAATTTTCAACATTGTTTGGTCTCCCTTTCAGCCAAGTTATGGCTGACTATCCTCCTCCTTGCACATATTCTTCCTTTGTACAACTACTTTATTGAATTTGTTAGGAATGGAGTACTCAGCCAAATATAACTAAATTTTGAAGAGTGGTTTGTCAATCCTAGAACTAATTTTAAAATTTCTCTCATAATTTGTGAATTAAGTTTAACACTCCTTTTAGTCACAATTTCAGATGTTGTTTCCTATTAATGGGAACCATAACATATACCATAGGGTGCATGATCTTGCTTTTGGATTTAACTCCATCAAAGGGTTAGCTTTTATGTTTTGTAACCCTTCCAATCTTGGTCTTAAAACATGTCACGCATGTTTTAGAAGTTATCCAAAACAAGTAATAGTTTATAGTTTATCGTCTGCATTTTAAGTTTCAATCAAAACATTATGACTCATTTCTAACAAAACTTCCAAAAGTCAGAGATGACTAGGGTTGAATCATGTTCAATATCATTAACCCATGCTAGTTCCTACATTTGCTCTCATACATCATAATATTATGTATTCATTACGATGATTAAGACATGGTATATCCGTTCAAATGATTTTACCTTTAGAAATTGCTCACAATCTTGTTGTAATTTCTTCATTTGTGACTATCTACAAATGCCTAAAAGTACTTGAGGTTTTCAACTATGTTTTAATATTCTCTTAGCCTTCTCGATTAGCCACTAAGAACTTGTGACGCTCTCAGCATCAAAAATGGTGATGCAAAGTTAGAGAACTTGCAAAAATTTCAAAGAAAATGGGAAAGAAGAAGATGGTAATACAGAGAATGGATTTTATATTGCATTTTCTCTTTGCCACTTTGCTAATTTCTTACCATTTCTTTTGTTTGTTCAACATGTATCTGTCACGTTTTGCTTAGGTAGCTTAGAGCCCAAGGTTGTCATTTAAACAAGAGAGAAAATCAGTGGAAAAATCTTGTTTGCACCATCTCACAACAATTATTGTGGCCATTATTGTAGTAATATGCCTATCTTGGCCCAAGGTTACCACATTTAAAATCCAATATTTTCCATAAAATGTCATTCTTTTTATTTTATACAATTTGGTTTTTATTTAAATTGAGTGTTATTACAATATCCTCATCTGTAACACCCAAAAAATTTAAAACTTTTTGAACAATAGTTAGAATAAATAAAATAAAATACTTTAATATAATAATCATACCAAGAAAAGTTTTTAAGGCCCAAAAAATAATTTTGCCACTTGGGTAAAACGATCATTTCACTTGAACAATGGACAAAATGGTAAAAATGGTAATATTACCATCCAAGGGTAAAATGATCATTTTATTCAAGTCAGATGAAGTGTGTGAGCAAGCAAGTCACATGAATTAAATGATCAAGGAAGTTACATAAATTATGTGAGCAAGCAAGTCACATGAATTAGGTGAGTAAGCAAGTGACACGAATCGTGTGACCAATTTACATGATGCATGTAATATCTCACATCGGTCCGAAACTAAAGCGATGCATGGGCTAAATGAGCAATTGCGAGCCTTATTAGTGTTAAACACTTTTGGAAGACTCAAGTTCGAGTCTTGTTAAGGACAAAATCCTGCACCTAATTAGTGGTGGCTACGGTGGGGATAATATCAGTACGTAATAGGTCCGAGTTGTTATAAATGGTATCAGAATCGCTTTGTGTGTATTAGAGGTGTGAGTCCTGCTCCCAAGGGGGGTGGATTACAGTATCCCACATCAGTCCAACATTCAAGTGATGTTTACGCTAAATACTAGTGTCGAGCGCTTTGGGAGACTTAGTTTCAAGTCTCGCCAGAAACAAAATCATGTACTCAGTTAGTGATAACTAAGGTGGGGATCATATTGGTACGTAGTGGGTTTGGGTTGTTATAATGCATGTGGGTAAGAGACTGTAAATACCATTGTTCTCTTACTTCAAACCATTGTATCTCATTTTTTCTTCTTCATCTTCTCCTTGGTTCTCTTTTAGTTCAAGAAAAAGAGGGAATGTTTTTGTTTTCTCTTTGAGTGAAGAAAGAAGGTTGAAGGCTCAAACAAGGTTCAAGGCTCAAACAAGGCTTGGATAACACCACAAGGACTATAAAAGATTTAAGCGTCAAAGGTGGAGATAATTTTTGGGTTTTATGTTATTATTTTGATTTAAATAAAGTTTGCATGCATGATTATGCTTTGAATATCCATGCTCTACGACTATACATGCCATGTAGAAGATGCATGTTTAGGGTTATATAATTAATGATGCATGATATGTGATGATATAATTTATGTTGTGACATGCCTACAATGTTTACCATGTTTAAGTGCTATTTAATGTTTATCTTGAATTTATTATGTCATTTTTCATCATTAATGAAAGATTAAACAAAAAATATAATGAAAGATTAAACGAAAATTATAACTATATACCGACACTATGAGGTTACATTATCGTGTGTGTCCCAATTGAACTCGGTTTGACGGTACTTACATTTGAATTCGTGCGTTTGAAGCTAATCCCACTTTTCAAATAGTAAAATTGGGCATTTGAATTCAATCCCACTTCACGAATGACGGGTTTGAGCTTTTGTTCTTGACCTCTCCCTTTCTATTTGGAACGCGAAGGCATACTCCTTTCAATTTTAATGTCAAGTGTAAATAACCAATTGTCTGAGTCATGTAATTTATGAAAGTGTTTGACACGTTCGTTTTATTTGGTTGAAATAATAATGTAAATATTTGGAATGATCAACTGGACTTTTTAGCTCATCATCCTTTTCTAATATTTTGGGAAATTGATGAACAAAAGCTTTAGATATTTACTTAGTCAATTATTATTTTAGAATTTACTTTTATAATTTGGGCATGTTAGCCTTAGTTCCTGTTTCAATTTAAAGCTATGTTATTCAATAAATTCAAAAGTCTTTGTATCTTATAAATATTCGAATTGATTAGTGATATTGAGCTAGTTTATGATTTTTAAGTATTTTTTATGAAATATGTATAAGTGAATGTCTTACAAAGTTGGGAATGAGTATGAAAGAGATAGAGACAAAGTGATGTGTTTGCTTCTCAAGTGGCTATAAACAATGGTTGCACGTGATGCTAATGTGCTTGCTTATTATTGATTTGAGGGTTGCATGATAATTATATTATCCGAACTAAAAATCAGATGGTAATGGGCCATGAAAGGGGGGTGGGGTGGTACACTATTTAAAGATGAACAAGATTATAGTTTAGAGATGATATAATCATATATGAAAAGAAAAAAATTACTTAATTTGGTTGTTTAATTAATATATATTTGTCATTTACTAGGAAATTCAAAAATTTATCTACAAGTGCCTTTTTCTCTTCATTTATAAAACTTCTAGGTAGACAGTAATTAAAAATAAATCTTTTATGAATAATAATATTGCCAAAAGTAGAGTATAATAATGAGATATGTTGATTTAGAATCAAGTATAAATATTGCAAAAATTAGTTAATTATTTAAAGTTATCTTTGAGCAGGTAAGAACTTTTCTCATTCTTAAAAAAATAAGTGTGGACCAAGATCATGGAGAATAGTTATGATCAATTCACTAATGTGTTCATGTTCTAATATTTTTAATCGTTTTTCTTTGGTTATTGACAAGGTCGGTCTTATATTTTGGGGGGCCTAGGGCAAAATGATAAGTTGGGGTATCAAAAAAAATAAGGGTTTGTCTAATCAATAAATAAAGAAATGAAATTAACATTTAACTTTTTTTGTAAGAATTGAAGGAAAAATAATATTTTTAATAATTTTTTATATATATAAAATATAAGGGGTTTAGGGTCGTCAATCTTTAGGCCCCTATTCTTGGTCGGCCTTAGTTATTGATATGATGACTAAAAATTTGCTAAAATTTAGGTCAAGAAATGCTACGACTAACAATATTTAAATATGAGCAACAATATTAATATTCATAGTACCAAAAAAAGATAGTATTGAAAAGTAAAATTGAGTAGGGAAGAGACATTTCTTCTAACTTGTTGATTCACCTTATATTTGAAAAAAAAGATGAAGGAAGAATTTGCAAACTTAAAAATAAAGTTTTACTCAATATACAGTTCTAAACCCCAAACTGCTCAGAGCAAATGGCGAAGGTATCTCCCTACCTACTTGTGGGGCAGGGAGATCGAAACTCTCCCCAAGTTGTAACTGTATGTTGACTATACACACACACACACACACACACACACACACACACACACACACACACACACATATATATATAGTTTTAAAAATAATGTCTCATATACCTAAGTTTCAACAGTCACTTCCTAGTTTGACACTTCACACAAAAAAAGGCCCTTTAGTGTCATAGGAATTCCAAAAGACACCGAAAGTGAAGAATTCCAAAGAAAAAAAAGTGTTTTTTTACAAACCGTATTTACTTTTAAAAAATGCGTTTTCAAAGAAAAAAAATTAAAAAGGGCAACCAAAAGAATTAGCCTCTTTGAAAAGCTGCCTTGACTTTGGTACACGAAGAGTCTTTTTAACTTCTTTACGTAAAACTCGGCACCCAGGCTCACTTTAGAATGTGTAACTGTTGTTATGCACTTGCCACGGGAAAATGGTTGTGTGCTTCTCAATCTTCGACGTCTCTCTCTCTATTGTAATGTACCTCTCTAGGTTAGCGACAAACCTCCGGAGAAAGTTGTCTAATCCGCTCTCGTCACCTTCCCTATAATTGCTCATATATATATATAGTTAGAAAATACTAATAATAATGTAAATAAAATAATTATAAGGAGAACAGAAAAACCAGAACAGAGGCTTGCGAGAGCAATGTCCTAAGACAGAATTTGTTCCCTTCCCGAGTGCTTGAAGACTATTGGAATCTGTCTCCATGATACAACTATTCAAATTGAATTACAGCACCAAAATTCGATTTTTGTCAAACTGGAATTAATAAAAATTTATGGAATTCTTTCTTTGTTGATCAAAACACTCTTTTCTGAAAAAAAAAATGTATTATATATTAATTAGAAAAGGTGTGTTTGAATTGGTATGAATTTTCAAACAACCACCAAACTAATTAACAGTAAAAAACTGCCCAAAACTGTCTTAAGACAGTTAATCGTAATTTTAATTCGAAAATTTAAATTTAAAAAATAAGATAAGGGCTTAATGAATCAAAGACCAAGGCCCACAGGGCCTCAAGGCCCAAGGCCCTTGTCTTTGATTCATTTAAATAATATATTTCAATGAGGAAATTACAGAAAATAGCATTATTATAAAAATATTTTCAAAAAAAATTCGTTTAACTTTCGTTTTATTATTTATATCAACATTTTCATTTTATTCATTGATACCATGTGCTCGCTGCACATCTTCCTGTTTCGTTTGTTCGCCGGTCCACGCAGAGGTGAGCAGCGGTGAGGCGACGAACTGAGGTGAATGGAGGTGAGCAGTAACAATGGCGAGCAAAGGTCAACCACCGTCTACTTGTTGTTGTTCACGCCATTGATCCTCTCCCTCCGTTAGACGCCGTCGTCATGTACGATCTCCGATCGCTTGATTTGTTCCTCTATTTGCAAGTCAATACCCGCAGGTGTTTATTTGGTCGTGCTTCGTTTGTTCGTCGTTGCACGCAGAGGTGAGCAGAGGTGCTTCGTTTATTTGGTCGGTAAAAGATCTTGAAACCTATCCCAGTCCGCAACACTCGACAAACATTGTATAAAATTGATCGCAGCACCAAGCGCGGCAATCCGAACATCAGCACTAGACGAAGAAGACAAAGACTGCAGAAAGACCGAATGCAAAGTATTCAAATGCGGCATGAGGATCTCCCTTATACATTGCGACAACTGCGCAAAGATCAACAGTGCCGACTCTTGCAGTCTCGGTGAGTCCGACGTCATAGATTGGAACATAAATGGCAACAGCTCCCGCCATCCACCGTCTGAAAAAATCCCGGACGCGAGCTCCGACACAGTGGATTGCGTGGACGGAGAGAGGCGATGCCAGATGTAGGAATTATCGCGAGTGAGCAGTAACAATGGAGAGCAGAGGTCAACCATCGTCTGCTCGTTGTTGTTTACGCCATTGATCCTCTCCCTCCGTTTGACGTCGTCGCTGTGGACGATCTCCGATCGCTCGATTTGTTCCTCTGTTTGCAAGTCAATACCCGCCAGTGTTTATTTGGTCGTGCTTCGTTTGTTCACCGTTGCACGTAGAGGTGAGTAGAGGTGCTTCATTTATTTGGTCATGCTTCATTTCTCCTCTCTGCTGTCTCGCTGCTGCTGTCTCTCTTCTCCTCTCTGCTGTCTGTTTTGAATCCAATACCACAGCCCGAGAAGTCATGGCTGTTGTTGTCTCTCTTCTCCTCTCTGCTGTCTCTCTTTCTCCTCTCTGCTGCCTCGTTGTTGCTTTCTCTCTTCTCCAGTGCAGCTGTCTCTCTTTCTCCTCTCTGCTATTTGTTTTGAATCCAACGCCATAGTGCGGGAAGTCATGGCTGCATAAGACTGTTGCGGTTGGCTCTTCTTCCCTATTTCTTCTTCTTTCACTTCCGCTGGGAGACCGGTGGTCAAGCGCAGAGTGTTCTTCTTTGCTGGTAATGTATTATATACGTATAATATACACATTATATACAAATAATATATCGATAATATACTATATATGTATAATATACATATTGTATACGAATAATATACAAAAAATATACATATAATATACGAATATTAATTATATATTATATACATATTTTTATGTGAATAATATACAGATAATATAGGAATAATATACAGACTGTCGTCGGAGTGATGCTCACCGGACTGTTGCTGTTCGTCGGCCGGAGTGTTGCTCGTTGGAGTGTTGCTGGATTGTTGCTGTTCGCTGGCCGGAGTAATGCTCACCAGCCGAAGTGATGCTCCCCGGTCGGAGTGATGCTCGCCGGACTGTTGTTCTCCGGCAAACTATTTTGCCTTTTTATTATTTTTGTAATTAATATTTAATATTTGTATAAAGTTGAAATACTTGGTATTATTGTAATATATTTTAAAATATTGTATAGAAATGTAAAAAGTCCTATTTCAATTATATCCATGAATATGGGCCCAAGATGGGCCCATTGTCTCTTTTTTCTTTCAACCAAAGAGACTATTACACTATCATCTTATATCTTAGCTATTCCTTTTCAACTTTAGCAATGTAGGACTATTTAAAAACCCTTTATTTTTATTCAAACATAACTATTTTTATAACATATATTGTTTTTTTTATGTATAAAAATTGGAGAAGAGCAGCAAAGCTGCTTCAATCTCTGCGTTGTATCCTCGCAGCAGCTCGATCAATTCTGTAAACTCCTCTGCAACTCGATCAACTCCTCTACAATTCATCGAACATTCTTGCTCCTGTTAAGAACTCAGCATTGAATACTAACGTCTCTGTAACGTCAAGTTGGATTCTCTTATATAAATAGCTAGAACTTTACTTGACTCATACTCTTAACTTATAATATGGTATCAAAGCCAAATTTATATAAGATGTTTTGTCTTGCAATCTCATTACAATTATATTATCTATCATTTTCTTTTCTTTTTACTATAAATCAAAGCCAAATTTATGTAAGACGTCTTGTCTTGCAATCTCATTACATTTATATTATCTATCATTTTTTTTTTCTTTTTACTATAAATCAAGTCATATTTCATTAGCAATCTATTTACTAGTGATAATATCCATAATTAGAATTAACTTTATTTCATAGTTATAATTTTTGGGCCTTCAACACTTCTTTTATAATTTATTTTTTAATCCAACTTTCTAATTTTCGAATCCCCTACTCCAATAAGAATACAATTCTTTTAGTCTTCTCTCTATAAACTGTTGGCGCGAAAACCCTTAGAATGATCTAAATTGATCAATCTAAGTAATCGAATAATTATGAATGTAACAAGTAATAGAAATATAGAATCATACAAGAGGCACCAAGATTTACGTGGTTCAGCTATGCCTACATCCACGGGTGATAAAAAACAAGATCCACTATGAAAATTGAAGGAATACAAGCACAAACCCTAGTTTCCCTTGGGGTTCTCTCAGTCTTTCAATAATTATGATTTATCCAGAAACCCTAATTAGGGAGGCATTTATACATGTCCAATAATGGGCTCTACAAATAATCCACATAAAGTGTGGGCTTAATAATTGGGCCCACAGGATTGTGAGCCATTATATAACAAATCTCCACCTTGGCGAGCAATCCATGCAAGCCACCTTGGATCTGCAACCACAAATCAGCAACAAGCTCCAACGACCTTCATAAAGCACCTCAAAAATTCTATCACCAGATGAGCACCCGAAGGTGCTTACTCCTGTCGAAGATGCAATAAGTTCAAGCAATGCTTGAACTTCTCCGCTGTGACAATTTTCATTAACATATCAGCTGCATTATCATCAGTATGGACTTTCTGAAAGATAATCTCACCCAAAGTAATCAGCTCTCGTATCTTGTGAAACCTCACATTGATGTGTTTTGTCCGAGCACGATACACTTGATTCTTTGCCAAATAAATGGCACTCTGATTGTCACAATGTAACTGAATGGAATCATGTGGTAACCCAAGCCCAATCACCAACCCCTTAAGCCACAAGGCTTCTTTTGATGCTTCTGTTGCTGCCATGTACTCTGCCTCTGTAGTGGACAATGCTACTAAGGATTGTAGCATTAATCTCCAACTAATGGGGCCTCTAGCTAGTGTAAATATATAACTTGTAGTAGATTTTCTAGCATCAAGGTCTCCTGCAAAATCAGAATCTACATATCCCATAACTGAACAAACACCACTAGTTTTATGAAATTGTATCCCCAAATTAGTTGTACCCCGCAGATACCTTAGCACCCATTTAACTGCCTTGCAATGCTCTTTCCCTGGGTTAGACATATATCTGCTCATGACGCTCACGGCATGAGCGATATTTGGCCTTGTACAAACCATAGCATACATCAAGCATCCAACAACACTAGCATATGGAATATGGGACATCTCCTCTACCTCTTGCTTGGTAGTGGGTCTCTGTTGCAAAGACAACTTAAAATGACTTGCTAAAGGTGTCGACACTAGTTTTGCATGCTTCATGTTGAAAACCTCTAGCACTCTTTTTAGATATCTCCTCTGTGAAAGTGTCACCTTGCCTGCCTTCCTATCCCTATGAATTTCCATCCCAAGGATCTTCTTTGCAGCACCAAGATCCTTCATATCAAACTCCTTGCTCAACAAGGATTTCAATCCCTCTATTTCTGTCTTTTCCTTAGCA